>JAKUAK010000014.1:0-219351 GCA_030562905.1 Tanozyma kutaoensis | reverse complement strand
ACGGCAGTCTACAGGACGGTTCCTGCGCCGAGACCGTTTTGTGCCAGAATGCTACGCGAGCGGGGTCCTGACAGGGCCCCGTGCCGGACTAAACCAGAGGTTGCAGCTTTCTGTCCACAGAAGTCTGTCGGGGATTCTAATATCAGCAGTGAATCCGCCGCGACCAGGGCATTCGAAAGAGGGGCACCATGCCATAGCTGTTGGGAGTTGGTCCTACAAGAGACCCGCTAGGGCAGCGTTTTTGGTGTGTTTGAAGGGTTCTGACAATCTACTTTTGAAGACGTTTCGTAGGCTATTAGGTCTGTGACGCTACGTAAGTGAGGAATGGATTTGAAGCGAGTTATTCACTATTTACTGAGTAACTTTGTTGCCCGTTTTTATGGCAATGAGTCGTCGTGGAAGCGAATTGAAGCACAGGGTCGTCAATTGAGTCGACGCTAAGCTCTGTTTGTGTCTGTGAACCGTGTACGGCTACTTTGAGTGTTGGAGGCACTCAAAAATTATGTGCGAAAGTGCGCTTTATCGAGGAAATGGCCCGGCAGGTAAGGCGTGACCTGCGAGCGCGGCGACAGTCTGAGAGTAGCATAGCATAATTTTTTGCAGCCAAAATATATGCAGGGTTGATAGGTAATTATGCAGTCCGTAAGGCTGAAGTGTAAACTCATTAGTTTATTATGCAGTCATTGTGAACCCCGGTTTCACGGCTTCAAAACGACAAAGAGCTCAATGACAGTCATAATACGGCGGCACGCCTGCTCATGGCGATATCATGTGCCAGCGCGCTCGAAGTTCACGGCAGCGTCGCATGTATCGCAGCTTGAGAATTCACCCTTTTGACCAACCAGAGACATTCGCTTGTTTAGTCATTTGAGCAAGCCCACACTTTTTTGATTGGTTTTAAAGAAAGCTAACCTCGCTTCTCGCCCACAAGTTCTCCACGATGCATTCATCTGCGCAGAAAGCACCAATTCAAGGCTCTCAGCAACAATCCGATCAAGACTTGCGATTCATCGACTGAACCACGTCACGGTTGCATTGTGGGCGGTGCGTTCGCCGGGTCACCTTAGCTGACTCAAAATACATTTGAGCGAATCACCTTAGCTGACTCAAAATACATTTAAGCGACTCAATTGACTCGTGACTCAAATACCCTGACGACTCGACTACCGCAATCACCCTTCACCCGCTATACCCGTTGTCGCACACGCTGCCGCGCCAATCAAGTGCGCAACACACCCCACGTGACCACACCCCAACATGACTCGTCAATTCTTCGTCGGCGGCAACTTCAAAATGAACGGCACCACGGCGTCCATCAAGGACATCGTGGACAACCTCAACAAGCTGGACCTCCCCACTAACGTCCAGGTTGTTGTGGCGCCCCCCGCAACCTACATTGCCTTGGTTGTGTCTGAGAACAAGCAAAAGACGGTGGCCGTCTCAGGCCAAAACGTCTTCAACAAGGAGTCTGGCGCCTACACCGGCGAGATCTCCCCCGCTCAATTGAAGGACCTCGGCGCCACTTGGACCTTGACCGGCCACTCGGAGCGCCGCACCATTATCAAGGAGCTGGACGAGTTTATTGCCGAAAAGACCAAGTTCGCCTTGGAGCAGGGTCTTAGCGTTATTTTGTGCATTGGCGAGACCTTGGAGGAGCGCAAGGCGGGCACAACGCTCAAGGTTTGCGCGCGCCAGTTGGACGCCGTTTCCAAAATCGTCAGCGACTGGAAGAACATTGTCGTGGCGTACGAGCCCGTGTGGGCCATTGGCACGGGTCTTGCGGCGACACCCGACGATGCTCAGGAGACGCACAAGCAAATCCGCGAGCACTTGGCCAAGACGATTGGGAAGCAGGCGCAGGAGGTGCGGATCTTGTACGGCGGCAGTGTGAATGGCAAGAACGCCTCGGAGTTCAAAGACAAGGCGGACGTGGACGGCTTCTTGGTGGGCGGCGCGTCGCTCAAGCCCGAGTTCGTCAACATTATCAAGTCGAGAATGTAAGCATGAGTGATTTCGTAGAGGGCGTTAGGTCGATCAGGCGAGGTAGAAGTGGGGCACGGGGACACAAGCGGGGCACAAGTGGGGCACAAGCGGGGCACGTATGGCATCGGGTCTGATTATGCAATTCGCTCGAAATCAAGCTTCGAGCAACCCTTGTGACCCTTTTCGCAAACTACTCATCTTCAACTCCTCTCTATGCTAAGCTATTTTTTGGCTTCCCCTTAGTGCGGCCCAAGCATTCTCTTCCAATTGCTCCGCCAGAATCCCCACAATCAGTGTGATGCCCTCCAAATGCGCCAAGTAGCCCTTCGCATCCTCTGAATATCTATCCACCGGCATGTCAGACTCAATCAACACCTGTTTCCTGTTGAGCAACTGTAGCAAGTCTTTCAAGTGCGCCCTTCGCTCTTCTGTCCCATTTATATAGTTCGAGAACGAAAAATACAACCGCTTCACGCGTCGCACCCACGCCTTGGCCTGCTCCACCGATCCGGAGTACGAATGCAAAATTACGGGCATTGAGTACCTAGACACAGTTTCAAAGAACGGCCCGTGAGCCTTGACGCAGTGAAGCGAGACGCACTTTTGTAGCCGCTCAGCCAAATCTAGCTGCGCCTTGAAAACAGCAATCTGGTGGTCCATGCTCACTTTGCAACTTGTGAGGGTGATATTTTCTGTCACGTCGGGATTACCGTAGAAACCGTTGGTGGGCACGCGAAACACCTTATCGAGCCCAATCTCGCCAACGCCCCACTCGCGACCCCCCTGCTGCAATGCCTCGCCTAATTGGGCGATTCGGTCCAAGTGGTTTTGCAAAAGAATCGGATCGGGCAATACCGCCAAGACCTCTGGCGGTGGCGGCGGCCTAAGCACTGCAGCGTAATGGCTCAGTTTTGTTGTCGGTTCAATGGCGAACAAGTGGCTGTACCACGGGTGGATGCCCAAAAAGGGCACCACGCGATGACTCAGTGCCGCCACGAGCTCCACGTCAATATGGCACGTGGCCATGACGAAGCACGTTACATTGTGGGGCGCCAAAAAGGCCTCCACGTCCTGCGCGGTGGCCACTGTAGAGACGTGGCAATGGCTGTCAATCATCTTGTGTGAAGGACGCTAATGACATGATAATCTGCGCCGTGCCAGGGACCGCGCTGGGGCTGGCTGGCTCAGAGTCAGAGCGGGGGCCGGACGTGAAGTTTTGGTTGACTGCGGGGCACCAGAGCCATGACGTCATTTGGGTCAATGCCAACGACTTTGGCAGCGAGGGCTACTCAGCCTTTTGCAGCGGCGTATTGAGCCCCACGCTCCACGACCGAGTGCCCGCTTCGCAACTGGGGTTTCAGGAGTACCGCCGCGTGAATTCTGCCGTTGCCTCGAAATTGGCTGCAACTTGGAGACAGCTTTCGCTCGAGAAACCATTGGAGGTGCACCCAATTTGGGTCCATGACTACCCCCTCATGTTGGTGCCCCACTTTGTGAAGGAGATGTGCCCCGCGGCAAAGGTGGGGTACTTTCTTCACGCTGCCTTCCCCACCCCCGAGATTTTCCGATGCCTTGTGCAGCGCACGGCGTTGCTCGAGGGCATTTTGGCTGCCGACTGCGTGGCGCTCCAGACGGACGAGTTTGTGCTCCATTTTGCCCTGGCGTGCCGTCAGTTTCTCAAGGCGGAGGGCTCGTTGTTTTTGTCGCACGGCAAGCACATGACGGTGCTCATGGCGGCGCCCGCGGGGGTGCACGTTCCATATTTGGAAGAGGCGGTGTCGTTGCCTGCGGTGGCTGACGCACGGCGCCGAATTCGGCAGCGGTGGCCTCTGCAGCGGCTCATTGTGCTGCGCGGGGTGCGGGGCGCCACGCAGCTGCTCTTGGCGTACGAGAAGCTTCTCCAGCGGTTGCCCCACCTTGTCGCCAGCACTGTGTTGGTGCAGGCGGGCGCTCCGGCGCTGCTCGTGGCGCGGGTCAATGGCATGGCGGGGCGCCTTGGCCTCAGGCCTGTCGAGCTGCTCGAGGGGCTTCTGTTTTTCGAGCATCTTGCGCTTTTAAGCGAAGCGGCTGTGTTTGTGGTGCCGCTGCTCAGAGAGGGGCTCAATGTGGGGTGCCACGAGTTTGTTGCGGTGAACCACGGCCCGCTCGTGCTCTCTGAATTTGCGGGGCTGCTGCAGCTTTTAAGCGGGGCACTCGTGGTGAACCCGTGGGACGTGGTGCTGTTGCTGCAGGCGCTTGAGAAGGCACTCGCCATGAGTGTTGGGGACTCGGACACGGCGTGGCGCAAGAATCGCGCGGCGTTGGGGGAAAATAGCAGCGAGGCGTGGGTCGCGGCATGCGTCGGCGTGCTTTTACAGGCGGACTTGCGGTGCGGCAGCCCGAAGCGGGGTCCGCGGTAGCAGTGATTACATGTTTGTCGAAAGGCGATTGATAAGAGAGACGATTTGAGGTTGACGAAGTCGCGCGAACGGTCGTTGACAGCATAGTCGAAGCGTGGTCTGATTGTCGGTCTTTGCCCAAGGGGACCAAATGAACTTTATTGGTCGCCAAATTCGCGATCAACTCGCCGAGTGTCTGTCGACTCAATTTTAACCGGTGAGTAGTACCATTTAAAAGCAACATGTTACTTGGTGCTTGTCTTGAAAGATTTGATAAATCAACGTCCGCTGAGAAGAGCCTGATTTACAAATGGGTCTTCTAGTGAACACGAGTGCCTGATTTGTCAAGATGACGTTTCGAACGATGGCCAAGCTGGTCGGTGGAGTTGCCACACTGCGCTCAGATCAATTTAATGCTTGTGAGTAATGCTGGAGTCCTAAGAGGTGACTCAAGCTGCGCTTTGTCAATATGAATTATTTTTCAAAAAGAAGTTGCAATCGGAAAAATTTCAAATTATCGACTTTGTTCGATTTATTCGATGCTTGGTCTAAAACTTTTCGGGGGAAGGGCACTTAGAATTTAGTGCCATCGAGGCTTAACGAGCACTCCGATCGAGGACCGCATATGAGTGCTGAATCTTGCCATCTGTGCCACAATCTAGGTCAATGTGTAGTTAACTTACCATGCAATCTTTCCATTAATGCAGTCTATGGGATTTTGAACGCATAAATTCAGCCCTTGAAGTTTGCAGCGTTCGGTGAAACCTTCCGTCACTTAACGGAGCAAACGAGTTGCTAAGTGCCACTTCGCGCCTGTGAGGCAGCGGGATGAGATACGTATCACGAGGCTAAGGGTTTTTGAATAGACGGGCCCGCCCCAAGGTGAATAAATGTCTGGCGCAACATTGGCCAAGACTTCGATATAGGCTCGTCTTAACGCGTCTCTCCCACAAAACTTCAAATCGGTTGCCAGCAAAGAGCAGTGTCCTTTTCATCAGTGGCATCCACAAGTGACCCCAGATACAGCTCGCCGCATGACTCCAATCGGGCACACGAGAATGAACTTGGAGCGAGCGCCTCACTTGGCTACTCTTGCCCCACTTTGTGACCTTGTGCCTGATCATGCCCCACTTTGACCCCGTGCCTGGTCGTGCCCCACTTTGTGACACTGTGCCCCGCCCCCGCACTGCCCCGCCTCAAGCCACAGGGTCCTTGTAGCTCGCCTCTGCGAGTCGGTTCAACTCGTCAAATGCCAAGAGGAACTCGCCGTGTCCCTTCTTCAGCAGCGGTTCCACGCGGCTCCAGTAGTATTCCAAAAACTCCTCCTCCGCCACCGCTGGGGTGTCAGCTACTCGGTCCACCACCCAGAGCGTCTCCTTGCTCTTTTTGTGGGTCTCGCGATCGTCCTCCATACGCGCGAGGATCTGCTTCTTTGTGAGCAGCCGCCTGTCGCGGCGCACATTGAACAACTCCTCTTCAGACACCGGGCTCTTTGGCGGCAGGTGCTCGAGCATCCGCAAGCGCTCGTAATGGCTCTGCCGCCGTTTGCACACAAGATATAGCCACGCCAGCGTCACGGGGTCGTCGTCTGTTTCCGGGCTAAACTCGAAGGGGACATTCTTCTTGATCCCCTCGCGGTCCTTCTCCGTTATTAGCGAGTCTGCGTCCGCGTACTGCGCGGCGAACTTCGAAACGTCAACCTGGAGCGTTTTCGAGATGTTGCGCAAGTTGTTGTACACATTGAAGAGGTTGCAGCCGTTTTCGGCCAAAACCAGCAGGACAATCTTTGGGAGCGCCGTTTTTAGGCGGTGCACATAGGGGTAGTTGTAGTGCGAGTTTGCCTGTTGCGAGATGTAAAACGACTCGTGCATGAGCACGTCGATGAACTGGAAGATTGTCGATCTGGTGTTGAGCTCGACCCGCTGGTCGCGCAAAATCTCCAAAATGGCCTGAAAGAGGTAGTCCTCGCTGTCCGAGTTTTTGAGGGCGAAGTGGGCCGCGCGAAGCGACAGGGGCATCTGGGGCACGAGGCCCCGGAGCATCTGGGCAAAGTGGGTGCTTGTTTCGAAGCTGTCCATTAGAGCCGTGTGAACCCGTGCACCACGGCCTTGATGTGTGATGCGCACCCGTGCACCTCAAAATGGGCAAGTCTTTCAAGGGCAAAGGCGGCAAGAACCGCAGAAAAGGCAAAAACGACTACCACGGCCAGAAGCGCGAGCTCATCCACAAGGACGAGGGCCAGGAGTACGCGCAAATCACCAAGATGCTCGGCAACGGCCGCTTGGAGGTGTCGTGTTTTGACGGCATCAAGCGCATGGGCCACATTCGCGGGAAAATGAGGAAAAAGGTGTGGATGGGCCAGGGCGACATTATTCTCGTGTCGCTCCGTGACTTCCAGGACGAGCAGTGCGACGTGGTGCACAAGTACAACTCTGACGAGGCACGCACGTTGAAAAACATCGGCGAGTTGCCCGAGAGCGCCAAGATCAACGAGACGGACACGTTTGGCGGCGACGAGGACGAGGATGTGAATTTCGAGTTTGGCGACGACGACGGCGACGAGGACCTGGAGTTGGACATTGACGACCTTTAGCGATAGAATGGCAATAGAGCGTGGCGTGGTGTAGCGGCGATAGCGGGCAAAGCAAGCACAGCGGGCAAAGCAAGCACAGCGGGCAAAGCAAGCATAGTGCAGGTGGAGGTCATACGGTCTACGGTCGATGTTCGCTGTTTCGTTTGAATAGACTTGGGCTGTGCTGTGGGATGACGTGAGAGGGGGCTGACCCCAGCGGAGCCTCGGAAGACGTACCCAAAGCTTGACCCGCTTTCATCTTGAGTGAGACCATTTGAGTTGAGTGGGCCATTGAGGGAGCCCAAACACTCGTTTCCACCATGAGGGAAGTTGAATTTTAAGAGCAGCAAATGGCAACATTCACGATCCGTCTGGCGTGTGCTTTCATCGGTTTGCAGTCACTGGCATCTATTGCCCAGCCTGCCCGTCGCTTCGTTAAGTCGATTGAAGATCTGCGAAAGCACCAAACTTGTCTTGGTGCTCACCATCGGATGTGACGACCGCCAATGTGGTTAACGCCAATGATCCATCCGACTAGGCACCGATTCCTGGCATGAAGTCCCCAGTTCAAGGGGTACCCAAACGGTCTTCAGTGAACAGTGGTCCATTAGTCCACCAGCAGACAGTGCTTTATTAGTCCACAGCGGACAGTGGTCCATAAGTCGCCGGTCGACGCAACGGCGCTCGTCACCTCCCAATGAAGCCGCCTGGGGTCTGGGGCTCGGCGCTGGAGACGCCCTCGGGGTACCAGCCTGCGAACCGGGTGTCGACGTCCATCAACACACGCAAAAGGTGCTGTGCGGCATTCTCCTCGCTGGGCTCGCCGCGCATGCCCGCCTCCAACGCCGTGCGGGCCACCTGGAAGCTCGCCTCGCGGCACACGCCGCGGCAGGCCTTGTGGGGCTGGAGCAACTTGCGGAGCGCGTCCAAGAGGTGTGTTCTGATGCTGCCGCGCACGGCGCACTCGGCGGCGCGGCTCAAAATCAACATAAACTGCTCCACCTCGCCGCACAGCAGCGTTTCGCAGCACGAGAGGAGCACGAGCACGAGCCGCGACACGCACACGTCGCGGTGGCCGCCGCTGATGGCGGGCAGCAGGAGAAACAAGTTGGTGAGGAGCTGGATGATGCGCGCGCGGCCCAACACGTAGGGGTGCTGGCCCCACAGCGTCAAGTGGTCGCGGGCGCGGCTCCTGGGGAAGTTGGCGGTGGGCTGCCGCCAGTGCGAGTAGCAAAAGGCGAGCGCCAAGTCCACGGCAATCTGCTGCGCCGCGCCGTGCAGCTTGGTGACGAGCACGCACAGCAGCATCGCCTGCTCCACGGCCTTGGCGTAGGGCCGCACGTAGTGGATGCCATTGTCAAACGGCGCGGTGCTGTAGCCGTAAAACGCCGCGAGCGAGATGCCCAACGCGGGCTGCCGCTTGAGAAAGAGCTCCATGTCGGCGACGGCCTGCGTGAGCAGCGCCGCCAGGCCGAGCCGCGGCCGCCGGAGCCGCGTGGTGTACGCCAAAATCTCCAGCACCTTGGCGCGGCCGCTGCGGCGCGGCGGCGGCGCCGGGCGCTTCGCGAGAAGGTACTCCACCGTGTACTGGCACTTGAGCGCGGGGGAGCTCGCCAAGTTGACAATGTTGAGGCTCGACGGCGGCAGCATGGTGGCGCTCGTGAAGGCGAGGTACTCGCTGCTTTTCGGCGTCATCTTCTGCGAGAAACCCTGCGCCGTGACGTACCCCTGCGTCGAGCCGCACGCCAGCTCCGTGTGGCCCCTCCGGAGCTCGCCATTGTGCTCAATGTACACCGCGTTGGGGTGGTAGCTCGGCGAGGGCTCGGGCACGGCAGCGGGCACGGCAGCGGGCGGCTCAAGGCACACCTCGGAAGAGTGCTTTGGCGTGGGGGCTCGGGGCCGGCGGTCGAGGAGCCAAAACACCGTGTAGTAGCCGCACGCGAGCACGGCGGTGCCGCCGAGCATCGCCAAGTGGATGTAGAGCGTCTGGAAAAAGTGCGGCGAGGGTGTCATTGGAAGCCGGCCGCCAGTGGGTGTCGGGCTCGAGGTTGTCGATAATGCCGCAAGTGGGTATAGTCTTGGAGTTGCTACTGGGAGGGATGTGTTGCAGGAGCCATGGGTTGAGTGCAGTGTGAGCGACGGGTGGGTGTTTTTGGGCGGAAGGAACGACTGGATTTCGAGGATTGCTCGGTGGATTTGGTTGACTCGTGGTGGAATTAAAGGAACGACTGTAAAGTGCTCAGTGATTTTTAGAGAACGATGGGTGAGTCGCTTAATGGATTGGAGGGAGCGACTGTGGAGTGCTCAGTGGATTTGAAGGAGCGACTGTGAAGTGCTCGGTAGGTGTTTTCAATGAAGGACGGGTGAGCTGCTGAATGGGTATATTGAGGACGATGCGTGAGTCGCTCAATGGATTTAGGGGAACGACTTGAACTGCTCAATGGAATCAAGAACGACTTTGAAGTGCTCAGTGGGTGGTTTCAATGACAGACGGGTGAGGTGCTTAATGGATTAATCGAGGAACTATAGACGAGTGGGTTAATGATTTTAGGGGTAACGGCTGTGAAATATACAGTGGATTAGACGGATCGATTGGTGAAGTGCCCAACGGAGGTAAAGAAACGCTGTGAACTGCTCAGTATATTTGGAAGGAATGACTGGTGAACGGCTCATTAGGTATATTGAGGAACGACTGTGAACTGCTTAGTGACTAAAAGAAACGACTGTGAACTACCCAGTGGATTAGAAGGACGACTGCGACCTGCTCAATGCATGCTGAAGAAATAACTGTTAGCTGCTCGGTGGGTTTCGAAGGAACGACAAACTGCTCAGTGACTTTAAAGAACGACGAACTGCTTGGTGACTTGAACGACGAACTGCTTGGTGACTTGAACGACGAACTGCTTTGTGACTTCACAGAACGACGAACTACTTTGTGACTTCAAAGAACGACGGTGCCTGTTTAATTCAAAGGACACGGTGCGATCATGAAGTTTACTTTACTCGCGAAACTCCGTCAACACCCAGCGCTCGTTCAGGGCTTTGACCCATCGACTCACAGCCGTCATTAAGACAACAGGTGCTTCAGCGTGTTGACCCGTCACTCACAGCCGCACTCACTCACCAACAGCCCTTGATCAAAACTCGACCCGATGGAACGATAACGCCACAACTGGCCTCCACCCTGCAATCGATGCCACCACCACTGAGCTGCAGCTCCACGATGCGCCAATCACAAGCGCTGCATTGCCGTGCTCCATCGGCCACGTGACCTCCATGTTGGCTCGGTCGGCCCTCTTCTTTTCGAAAAACTCCCTTGTGCTAAGCGCCGCAAAGACGCGCGTGCGGCTCGCGGCCCCGCGCAGGCCGTGGCGCCCGTACACGCTGGCGGCGGCGCCGCAGATCTCGGCCAGGGTGACGGGCTACTGGCTTGCCGCCACGTCGGGGCTCGTTTTCGGCATTGTGGTTGTGGGCGGGCTCACGCGGCTCACGGAGCTGGGGCTCTCCATCACGGAGTGGCGCCCCGTGACGGGCCTGTTGCCGCCGCTCAGCGCTGCGGACTGGGAGGCGGAGTTTGCCAAGTACAGGCGGCTGCCCGAGTTTGTGCAGCTCAACTCGCACATTTCAATGGACGAGTTCAAGTTTATTTACCGCATGGAGTGGGGCCACCGGCTCTTGGGCCGCGCCATTGGCGTGTTCTTTGTGGTGCCTGCGGTTTTCTTCTGGCGCACGCGGCGCTTGCTGCGCAGCGTCTCGCGCAAGGTGGCGGTGCTCACGGGCTTGCTCGGGTTGCAGGGCGCCATTGGCTGGTGGATGGTGCAGCTGGGGCTCGACGAGCGCCAGTTGCAGCAGCGCCGCCTGAAGCCCACGGTGCTGCAGTACCGCCTCACAACGCACCTCGGCGCCGCGTTCCTCATGTACCTCGGCACGCTCTGGGCCGCGTTGGAGGTGCTCCACGAGAACCGCTGGCTCGACATGGCGCGCCGCGACCCGCGCAAGGTGGCGGCGTTGCTCGCGCGCCTCAGCAGCCCGCAGCTCAACGGCGTGCGCTCGCTCAGCCGCGCGCTCTTGGCGCTCGCCTTCTGCACCGCCATGAGCGGCGGCATGGTGGCGGGCTTGGACGCGGGCTTGATCTACAACACCTTCCCCCACATGGGCGACGAGTACCCCTACGTGCCCTCGGGCAGCGAGCTCATGTCGCCCGTGTACGCGCGCAGGGCCGACCTCGGCGACTTGTGGTGGCGCAACTTGTTGGAGAACCCCACCACCGTGCAGTTGGTGCACCGTGTCTTGGCCACCACCACCTTCGTCAGCATCGTCGCGGCCCACGTGGCGCTCAGCAGGAACAAGCTCCTCCCGCGCGCCGCGGCGCGCACGTTCCACGGCATCGTGGGCCTCGCAACGCTCCAGGTGTGCCTCGGCATCTCGACGTTGGTGTACCTCGTGCCGGTCCCGTTGGCCGCGGCGCACCAGGCGGGCGCGTTGGCGCTCTTGACAGGGTGCCTCGCGTTCGCCGCCAACGTCAGGCGCCCGCGCGCCCAGGCCGTCGCCCGCTTCGCATGTAAATAGGCGTGGGAGCACATGTACATAGTGATTGCATTGGAGACTAGTGAGAGTGAGCGTGACAGCTGTCAGCTGGCAGCTGGCAGCTGGCAACAGCTGCTAGTCGGTCAACTCAAGTCAAGCCAGCTGTGGTGCAAGAAAGCTGTTTGTCGAGTCAGCTGTGAGTCGAGTCAACCGAATCTCAAATCAGTTGTCATGCCAGCTGTTATTCTTGTTAGCTGTTTAGCGAGTCAGCCGTTGGGTCGAGTCAGCCATTGGGTCGAGTAAGCTGTTAGTCGAGTCAGCTGTTTTGTCAGCTATTATGTCGAGTCAGCTAATATGTCAGCTGTTATGTCGAGTCAGCTGTTGTCAGCTGTTATGTCAAGCCAGCTGTTGGTCAACTCAGCCTTGTCAGTCGACTCAGCCTGTAATCTCAACTCAGCTTGTTAGTCGACTCAGCTTGCATTATCGACTAAACCTGTTAGTCAAGTCAGCTGTTAGTCGACTCAGTTTGTTATCTCAACTCAGCTTGCAATATCGGCTCAACCTGTGAGTCAGGCCAGCTGTTATGTCAGCTGTCGTCAAGCCAGCTATCAGTTGAGTCAGCTGTGAGTCAATTCAGCAATCGTCAAGCCAGCTGTTAGTCGAGTCAGCTGTGACTCAATTCGGCTTTTATGTCAAGCCAGCTGTAAGTCCAGCAAGCTTGTTATCTCAACTCAGCTTGCAATATCGACTCAACATTTAGTCAACCCAGCTGTTATGTCAGCCGATGGCCAAGCCAGCTGTTATGTCGAGCCAGTTGTAAGTCAAGCCAGCCGAATCTCAAATCAATTAGTATGTCAGCTGATGTTTCATGTCAGCTGCTGTGTCGAATACCTGTCATCTCAAACCAGCTGTGAACCGGGCCAGTTGTTATCCTAACTCAGCTGTAAGTCGAGCCAGTTATTGTCTTGACTCAGCTTGCAATCTCAACTCAACCCTTAGTCGAGCCAGCTGTAACTACAGCCAGCCTTCATGTCAGCTTTAGTCAAGCCAGTTGTGAGTCGATTCAGCTGTTAGTCAAGCCTCCTGTTATGTGAAGCGGTTTTATCTCAAGCCACCTACTAGGTTAGCTGTTATATTGAGCCAGCTATGATGTTAGCCAGTATTATGTCAGCGGCTAGTCGAGTCAGCTGGAGTCAGATCACCTTGTAATCTCAACTCAGCTGTTAGCCGAGCCAGCTGTTGGTCAAAAAGCTGTTGCCAGCTGGTCAAGAAGCGGTTGGTCAAGAAGCTGTCTGCTCAGCCTAATCACAGGCAGAGCGCTCACCAGATCCGCTTGCTCGACATGGAGTAGCGGTGCACGCTGCCCAACGCCTCTCCCAGTGCGACTCGGCGCTCCTCCGACGTGGGCGGCACCTGCTCCCCCGCCTCGTACAACTTCTCCCTGGTGGACGGGTTGATCAGCGACGAGTGCGTGTTGGGCACCCCGGGGCCGTAGCTTTTGGTTTCTGTTTCGCGCTGCCTGATCGCCTCGGCCCACCTGCGGATGCGCACCCCGAGGAGCAAGCGCAAAACAACACACGCGGCGAACATCACCGCCACCAAGACGGCCGAGGCCACGGGCCCGAGCAGGCAAAACACGCGCCACACGTCGTCCAGGATCATGCGGAGAAAACACACCGCCAACGCCACCAACGGGACGCCGACGCGGCGCGTCACCACCAAGTAGCCCAGCTCGTCGTCGTTGGCGCTCTCCAAAAAGTCGAGGCTGTGCACGTAGAGGAAGCGGTCGTAGACGCCCGGGCGGATGCGGTTGAACTTGCCGATGAAGCAGTGCTTGAGCCAGTCCACCGACACCTCGCTGCCGAGCACCACGACGCAGGGCCCCAACACGGCGCCGAGCCAGCGCAGCAGCCAGCTGCGGGGCACGAGCCCGAGCGGCGTGCCGCTGATCTGCGAGATGTTGCGCAACGCAATCACCACGAGCATGAGCGAGAGCTGCACCCGCTCGGTCAAGTCCGCCATGGCGAGCTGGAACAAGCCCTCGCGGTCAAACTTCTTGAACACCGAGCCCTTGAGCTCGGCAAACTGGTTCAGGAGGAGAAGCGCCATGAGCGCGTTCGAGTACAGGTTGGCGGCAACGTGGAGCGCCACGCACTGGTAGATGAGCACGTACGCGTGGCTGGCGGTGTACGCGAGCGCAAGCCCGAAAAACACCGCCAACCGGAGCCAGTTGCCCGCGCTGGCGGTGCACACGGGCACGCCGGCAAACACGAGCGCCACGTCGTGGCCCACGCTCGACAAGAGCCGGTCCGCGGCCTCGAGCACGCCGAAAATCACATAGAGCTTGATGTGCGCCAGCCCGCGGATGTCGTGGTAGAGCCGCGACGTCTCCAACGGCATGAGCAAGCCAGCGGTGGCCGCCACGAGCACCACGGTGCAAACGTCGTGTTTCGCATACTGGAGCCGCGCCGCCAACGGCCGGAGGCTCCGGCTGCGGCCAGCGTCCCGGAGGCCCTGCAACAGCAAGAGCGCGATGCGGAGCGGCACGAGCGTAAAGAGCGTGAGGAACGAGTTGAGGCACACGGCGGTGCCAAACGCGATGAACCGCTCGAGGCGCAAGGGCACCTTGGTGATGTTCGCGAGCAGCTCGCTGTCGGCCCGCGGCGCCCGCGCACCGGGGAGCCTGAGCTCTGCCCGGAGAAGCGCGAGGAGGCTCATTGTGGGTTTGGACGGTGACTCGGTGCCCCAGTCACGTGACCCATGGTCCCGTGCCCTAATCGCCGTGACATGCTAGCGGTGGGGGACTTCCTCGCCCACATTGCCCCGCTCAGCGGGCACGACCCGCTCTCGCCCGCCGAGGCCAGCCAGCTCCACGTGAAAATCATTGAGCTTCTCCTCGACAACACCGTGGACTTCTCGCTCCTCAAGTTCCTCAGCCGATTCTGGACGCCCGACTCGTACGACGAGCTCGTCGAGGAACGCAACATCGAGCACCAGTGCGGCTACCCGGTCTGCCGGCAGCTGCCCGAGCTGCGTGTGCGCAGGCCGCTGCACGGCGACTCCAAACGGTACCAAATCTACCTGCGCAAGCCGCTGATGATTTTGCCAAACACCTTCTCGCTGCAGTACTGCTGCAAGCTGCACTACCAGGCGCTGCTCTTCTACCGCAACCAGTTGCTGGCGGAGGCCGTGTTCGCCCGCAAGGAAATTATGGTGCAGCCGCCCTTCCCAGACTTGGCGGGGTTTTTCGAAAACGGCATCTCGTGCTTGGAGGAGGTGTTGGCCAAGCACCGCGAGATGAAGAGCCAGGGCAAGACGTTGGCCGAGGTGATAGCCTTGATGAACGGCTTGAGCGTGCTGGACGAGGGCGACACCCTGGAGTTGGTGCAGATGATCCACGACTTTGAAATCATCGAGCACCTGACAGAGACCGCCTGAGGCACACCACGAAGGAGCATAGCGCATAGAAACGACGTTACGAGAAATTGTGTAATCTGGTGAGAATGACTAGCGAAACAGAACCATGTCCGAGTGCGCGTGGACGCCTTCCATGTCCTTGAGCAATTGCTGTAGACGCCGCTTTTTCCCCCTGTGGTGCTGGTTCAGCAACTGCTGGAGCCGTTTCTGGGTCGCCTTCAACCGGTCCAAACTTCGTTTGTTGTACTTGGCAATGTACCTCTGCCCTTCCCTTTTCAAAAAGTCTGTGGAGGTATCCAATGGCGCCATCCACGCCTCCGCCGTGGCCTCCATGCTCTGTTTGCTTACAAGAGCCTCCCAAAGAGCCTCCCCCTCGGCGTACTCCTCGTAGTATTCTCGAGGGTACATCACCTCGGAAACACCGAATCCCCTCGACCCACGCACCTCGTAGCCCTCGCCAACGCGCTTCTCGGCAGTCTCCTCGCCGGCCCAAACAGAGCTGGTGCGCATCAGTCGCATCAGCCTCTTGATGTCCATTGCCATTTTCTGGAGCTGCCAACGGGGAAAAGGCATTCGTATATAGTGCGCGCGCATTGCGCCAGCGTTGGTGAAGCGGATCTTGACCGGAAAGGGCCCTTTATTCACGGTGTTTCTGGCCCGCTCCAAATCGGCCAATGTCGCTTGGTGTCTCACCTCAGGCCCCAAAACGGCGTCAATGTACGTCGTGTCGTATGCCTGGTGTAGAATGTTGGCCTTGGTGGTGCCGGGTAGAATATGCCGTGGCCGGTTCAAGTTGTGCCGGAATAGATCTGGTGAAATATACGCCAATTTGTAGGGATTTGGTATTAGTTTGTCCTTTTGTTGCTGCTTGAGGTGCAATCTCATGAGATAGGCCTTGTCCTCCTTTTTCGTGCCTTTTTTGGCATTCCTGCTCTCGATTCGCTTCTGTATGAGCCGCGGAAGGTGCTTTCGGCGCTCCTCGTCATACCTCTCCTTGTTCACGATATAGTCTCCCCTCCATTGAGCCCGTTTGAAACTGGCCTCTCTATGTTGCACCACCAATTTTACGAGTGGCTCCCACAGATGACTCACATGCAATGCCTTTTCCAATTCCTCCGCGAGACACAATTTCGTGTACAAGGCGCGGTCGTTTCTACTCGTTTTCCTCGACTCTTCCAACACATAGTGGCGGATCTCCGCCTTGACGTCGCACTTCCTAATTAGGCTGCTGCAGAGCCTCGCTTCAACGCTCTCCGGCACACTGGGCATGCGGTAGAGGCCCCGCATAACCAGCCGGAGCAACTGGCGAACCAGATTGGGCATCCGGAGTGCAGACAGCGAAATGGTGTGTAGGGCGCCGCTAACAGCAGACCACGATTCTCAAGTTTAGGCGAGGTAGAAACAGTTACGTGCTCAATGTGGACTTGAAAAAGCCCAATTTGGACGCCGTGGCAGCGCAATTGCGCACCGTCGTCAATGCTAGCGGCGGGTTGCTGGGGCAGCAGGTGGAGGAGGTTGAACTAGGTACTCTCGAGGGCGAGGAGTGGGTTCCCCTCACGCTGAAACTGTTCAATCGGCAATGGAAAGACTACGAGACTGTGGCGTTTCGACTTCCGGAAGAGGAGTTTGAAGTGGAGAAACTAGAGGTGGAGGAGTGAGAGAGCCCAATTGATTGCAGCATACGTTGCTTTATCAAATACGGAGACTGTCTTTCGATCGACATATGTATTATTACGAACATTCAGGGTGGACCCACGTAAGTAAAATGACGTAGAGAAGGCTCGAGGACACTGCTCGTTAGCGCGGTGCTGTTTGTGTTTTGTTTTAGTGTCAGATACTTTGGTTTAATTACGAGTGCTTTTTAGATATAGTGGCAATTTGGGTTATTTTAGTCCGACCTCGCAATTTTTGAAAAAGTTACACTGATAGTGGCGCGCAGACAATTACAATCAGGTCCATCAACAAGACTATTAAAGATGGCGATCGACAAAAATGTGGCGAAGCGTGTTGGCTACGTCGTGTGATGAATGACGAGGACGATTACCTTCCGACGATGAGACCATATGGACAAATTGAGGAGTTGGGCGAGAGAGAAAAGGCAGCCAGACAGCATGGTGGCTTGATCGTGAGCCAGTGATGGTGAACAACTAAGTTCAGACAGGTGATGGATCGAGACAAGTGGAAGACGCCAGTGAGAGCGAAGGTTAGACGCTAGAGTTCACGCGTCTCATAAACGAGCCGACTTTTAACTTAGGTCACACTGCCCAAAAATGACCAAAGTGTGAAGGGCACTTCACTGAGTTCATAAGGTTTGGGATGACTGTGTTAGAGACCTTTCGATTGAAGCAGGCTGGCAGTTCAATAAATTCAACACTTTAGATGCCTCGACAAACAAGCTCTTCACTGACAGCTCCCCAGCACAGTCGCTTCAAAGCCCCTCATTATCCCTTTTCGATACCACTGTAGATCCTCTATCCAAATAGTACATTCCCTAGCCTATTCCAGGTATTATTCCGCCGAAACGAGTGTCAACAGACCCTCATCTTTCATGAGTGAGTTCAACTGATGTACCACCAAAATCTGCTTCGCTGCACCCGATTTCGTGTGAAATGATTGCCCACTCGCTCGAGGATTGACTTCCATTGACGCATTCAAAGTCTATCTGCCTTCAAACATCAGATACGCTTAGCTCACTGGCTCATGTGATCCTTGACATTCGCGGCTACGCGATTGTGGAGTCCCGCTTTGCACAGCTAAACCCAAGCCCAGCTGCACTAAGTATCCAATCGCGAACATATATGCGGTTTCACAGGTGGATGCGAAGTCGACTTGTCACAGATTGGCGCTTTTCAGGGCTTCGAGCACATCTGCGCGCCTATCGGTTTGATCATTGGATGTGCGAAAAAGGCTGCTTGCATCCTTGGCCGAGCGCCGAGACGAGCTTTGGCTTCTGTCCAATTGGGTTGGCACGAAAAGCCGTTATTCGCATTTTTCCGACTTGTGCAAGGTCTTCGTGCTCGCCATGATGCCATCAGGGACGTAGCCGGGCCTTCGAAACTGAAATCCTGGCTCGCTGGGTCGCAGTTCACTGCCCGCTATTTTCGACGTTCCAACCCAAATACCCGGACAAGCAATTTGCCCTCGATGCGCACCTGATTTTGGCCTGCGAGAACTCTGATGCGGCCCACTCTAACCAAAAGCAACGTCTCGGCTGCGCAAGAGTCAATGACGAAGTCTCCCGCTGCTTGTTACGTGATCTGTGAAGAGGTTCAAAGCGCTTGCGCCAGTGACATCTGAGGAAAGTCAAAACGGCAATGGGGTAAAGCTGCAAGACCGGCTGCCCTGGATCGAAGCTGGGCACTTCAGCTACTCAGCAGCTTTGGTGATGAAAAGAGCGTTTTGCTGCTTGCCGGGAGGGCATTTGCGCACTAGCCTGTTCCCTGCTCAGCCGTGGAGTGCAATCAGTGGAGCCCACCTTGGGGACCAATAGCGAGCGTCAGTGGAGCCACCTTGGGGACCAATAGCGGGCGACGTGCCAACTGGTGTGAGCTTCTCAAGGCGGAGTCCGAGAAGGGCAACTTGCCCGCTGCTCGAGCCGCGGACCGCATCAGCTCCTCGAGAGCTTCCTCACGCCCCCCGACAACACACGCTTCCCCCTGGACCCCAGGCGGCTTCGCGGCAACTTCCCTGGCAGCAACGTTGTGCTGACGGTGCGGGTGGTGGTCGTCACGGTTTTCGTGACGACGGGCAGGCCGACGCTGTTTGTCAGGATCAGGCGGAGCACGCGCCACTCTTTGGGTTCGTCCACGGGCATTTCGTCGTCGGAGTTGTTGCACACGAGGTGTTTGCGGGGCTGTCCCGGGGACTCGACGGGCACGGCGCCCTGCACCGCGAGAGCCCCGCTCGCGCGGCGCAGCCCTGCGCTCACCAAGGGGAAGAGTCCGGCGATGGCCGGGTCGCCTGCGGTGCCGAGGCACATTGTGTGGCGCCACTCGCGGAACTCGTGCTGGTGGAGGTAGAGCCAGTGCTGCTGGGGCCCCACCACCATGCCCGGGCGCACCATGCGCATGTACGCGATGCACTCGTTTGCGGTGAAGCCGTGGGTGTAGATGAGGTGGGCGCCAATGAGGCAGCCTGTGCGGCCGAGGCCGGCCTTGCAGTGGACCGCGACCTTGCCGCCCTGGGCAATGACGCACTCTGCGGCGCCGATGAAGCGGTGCACGTACTCGAGCGAGGGGCAGGTTCCGTCGTCGAAGATCATGTCGATGTGCTGGATGCCGCGCTTCTCAAACTCCTGGGCGTCGTACAAGTGCGAGTTGAGGCGCACCACGAGCTGCACGTTGTGCGCCATGAAGTAGTTGAGCACCTTGCGGAAGGGCTCGTTGAGGCCCTTGCGCTGCTGCGGCGACGCAAACGCAATAAAGTCCTTGGAGATGACGTTGAAGTCGCCCTGGTCGACGCGCTCGTACTGCTCGTACTCCTCCAAGTTGAACGTGGTCAAGTCCACCATGCCCCGCTCCTTGGCGCGCCACATGGCGTACACCACGTCCTGGATGCTAATCTCAAAGTCGGCATTCAGGTAGCCCGCGTCGCGAAACTGCAGAAGCGGCGGCTCAATCTGCGCAATGGGCTGCAACACCTGGTGCGGCGCCCACAGCTGCACGAGCACCATGTAGCAGCACAAGAGACACGCCGCGTTGGTGCGCTCCTTGGCGCCGACGCCGCTGTAGAAAACCACCGCCTTGCCCTGGTTCGCCTCCTCGTTGAGAATGTTGTGGAGCACCACCGCGAAGCGGTACAAGCTGCCGAGGTGGAGCGGGCCAAAGTCGAGGTGGAAGGCGTTGTAGGGAAGGGCGTCGTCCACGGTGAAGTAGACCTTGGAGTCTGTGTTCTGCGGCGGCCTCGGGTACGCCCCGAGGTAGATGCGGTCTGCGGTTAGTGCGGCGCCACGTACTCTTTAGAAACTCCACGGGCTTGATCATGTTTTGGTCTTGAACCGGTGTTTTTGTCGGTACTGCACACAATGTCGCTGTCGTTGTACTCGGTGCCGCCAGCGACGCAGGCGCACCTCACCCGGTTGCGCTTCAACAGCGCCAGAACCACGCAGATGCAGGCCGTCGTCTACGCCATCGACCCGCAGCTGCACGAAATTCACCCGGAGTCCGACACAATCCTGGCCCTCGCCGACTTGGCCGAGGAGTTGCCGGACAACAGCGCGCGCTTCGTCGTGCTCTCGTACCCGAAAACGGCCGCGGACGGCCGCATGACGTACCCGTTTCTCTTGGTGTACTGGCGCCCGCCCACGGCGGGGCAGCAGAACAAGATGCTCTACGCGGGCGCGGTCGAGTTGATGCGCGACAAGGCCGGCGTCGCAAGGTATGTCGCGCGATTCTAACAGCAGGCTCGTGGAGGTGGAGGAGGATGTCGAGGAGGTGGGCGAGTTAATCTAAGTCACGTGAGAAGCACGGGGCAGCCATACACAGCCGTTTCCGGACCCGTAGCACCATCGTAGAACTCAGAGCGTCAAAAAGTGGCAGAAGCGTCAGAAAGCGTCAGAGCGTCAAAAAGTGGCAGAAGCGTGAGAAAGTGGCAGAAGCGTGAGAAAGTGGCAGAAGCGTGAGAAAGCGTCAGAAGCGTCAGCAGAAAAGCTTTACAAATTAAGCGCCTGTTCGTTGGTTTGATGCGGCCGCCTGGCCATAAAGTGCAATTTTGGAGAGGTACGGATGGTGCAAGATTATCCTACATGCTCTGCATGGTTGGCGACCCGCAAGTCACGTGACATACAAACCCACCAACTGGTGCCGTGTCCCTTGTGCCCTTGCTGTCTTTAAGTTTCCACATTGTTGGATGCTGGAGCTGCGCTGGGCTGGGTGTCGTGCGGCCTTTGAGCACGTGACCATACTCTTTTTACCACGTGACCATGCTCAGAAATACACAAGTACACTTCGCGCAGCGAAAAGTGAAAAAAAACTTCACACACCATGGGTCGCATGCATTCATCCGTACGTTGGGCTCCCCAGTTCACCGCGCTTGCTCGCAAGTTGCAGGTGGTTCGCTGGCAGTTCCGCTAACCCCAGGGAAAAGGCATTTCTGCCTCTGCTCTCCCCTACTCTCGTCTGGCGCCGTCGTGGTTCAAGTTGTCCCTGGACGAGGTGGTGGGCCAGATTGTCAAGTACGCCCGCAAGGGCCTCACGCCGTCGCAGATTGGCGTGTTGTTGCGTGACGCCCACGGCGTGTCGCAGACGAAGATTATCACGGGCAACAAGATTTTGCGTATTCTCAAGTCGAACGGCTTGGCGCCCGAGATCCCCGAGGACCTCTACTTCTTGATCAAGAAGGCCGTGTCGGTGCGCAAGCACCTCGAGAAGAACCGCAAGGACAAGGACTCCAAGTTCCGCCTCATTTTGATTGAGCTGAGAATCCACCGTCTTGCCCGCTACTACCGTTCTGTCGCGGTGTTGCCCCCGAACTGGAAGTACGAGTCCGCCACGGCGTCCGCGTTGGTGAACTAATAAACTGTACAACTGGAAGTGTAGATTGTGAGTTAGTGGAAGAAGAGAAATGGGAGAAGTGAGAGGTGAATAAGGGAAAGTGAACCGAGGGTGAATAACGGGTGTGGAAGTCAAAGAGGCCAGGGAGTGGAAGTCAGAGGGGCCAGGGAGTGGATGTCAGAGAGGCCAGGTGAGTGGAAGTTGAAGAGGCCAGGTGAGTGCGGTCGTTTATGTCAATTTCTATGTCACAGTTGCCTCCTTTGAGACTAGTGAGTCTGAGTGGGATAAACAGTGAGCGGAGACCGCTTTCGTCACGGTAGTTGAAACGGAGTCATTTGAGTCGTGGTGATGTGAAAAGCTGGAATGGAGTGGGTCTAAGAAGTGAATGTAACAGGCGTTAGGGTACAAGTCCATGTGTCGGGCGGTGTTTGATGAGATGGATGTGGTATTTGAAGAGATGGATGTGGTATTCGAAAATATGGATGTGGTATTTGAAGAGATGGGTGTGGTTAACGAGATGTATATGGTTAACGAGATGGATGTGGTGAACGAAATGGATGTGGCATTCATTGAGATGGATGTGGTTAACGAGAGGATGTGGTATTTATTGAGATGGATGTGGTTTCCAATTAGATGAATGAGTGGTATTCAACGAGATGAATATGGATGACCAGATGAATGTGGTCTTTGATGAGATGAATGCGGTCTTTAATGAGACTGATATCGTATTCAACGAAATAAAGTTGGTATTTGATGAGACTGATGTCGTCTTTGATGAGGTGGACGTGGTATTCAATGAGATGAATGTGGTGTTCAACGAGATGGATGTGGTATTCAAATGAATGAAAGATTGGTATCTAATGAGATGGATATGGTTGACGAGATGTTTGTGGTCTTCAATGCGATCAGTGTGATTCTTAATGAGATGGATGTGGTTGATGAAATGAATGCGGTCTTTAATGAGATGTGGTTTTCGATGAGATGGATGTGTGGTTTACTTTGCATTCGCCTCGTAAAATATCAACAGCTTTCGAACGACGAAGGAAACGAGTGCCAAGGTCACCCACTTACAAGCTCAGCCTTCGATGACCGATCGCTTTGAGTGAAAACTTCGCTGACTGCTCAATGCAGCGAATTCCTTATAATTAACCAAATCACAACCGATGCGTGGATTCTACGCAACGCCAATGCACATTTCAAGGCCAATGGGAACGACATCAAAAACAATTGAGTCTCGCTGAGCTCATGACTCGACAATGCCTTTGTTGATTTCCACACCGTGACCTTGTTGACCGCCTCCCAAGCCGACGGGCAATCACTCATCTTTTAAAAGGCTCTTTTTCGCTTAACCGTCCAATCACTACCTTCCACGTTCAGCTGCTCGTGACTTGCAGGTTGATTCCGAGACTGCGCTCCGTTTGCGCTTAACCATTCAGTCACCCCAATTCAACTACACCAAAACTGATAACCACACCCAAGGGCACGGGCACAATGTCCATACCCAATTGCGTTCACAATTACCGACTTGATTATGCACGCACACGTGAAGTTTGGCCGTTGCGCCCGCGTTAAACCCACTGCTACACGTGACGAATTGGGCATGTGCGGGCGGGCGGAAGCTTCACATGAGGGTTGAGCGCAACGGACGCAAACGCAAAGCGAGCTCCACGTGCCGGGCCAGCTTCCTCGGCGCATGTGACGGGTGAATGCACCACGTGACACACCACGTGACTCTATTTCCCCACTATATATAAAGCCCGCCGCCCCGCATCCCGCCATGTCAACGTTGGAGATTGCCGCCGCCGTCGTGGTGGGCCTGCAGCTCCTCGAGGCGAAGCACCACGTCAAGGAGGACCTCCGCGTGATCCAGGGCGTGTCCCGCCACGTTGTGCCCTACATGTGGAGTCTCTACCGCGGGCGGGCGTCCTTTTGGTACCTTTTCGAGAATGCCGCCAAGCGGTACCCCAACAATGTAGCAATTGCGTTCCCCCGCCCCAACGGCAACAAGCCGGTGTTGGAGGATGGCGTGCCCAACTACGACAACACCTTTAGCATGGAGCAGTACACATACCAGGAGTTTTACGACATGATTTTGCGCTTCTCGCACCTCTTGAAGCACGAGTATGGCGTGACGCTGGAGCACACCATTGCCATTGACCTGATGAACAAGCCGTTGTTTATCCTCCTCTGGTTCTCGCTCTGGAACATTGGCGCGCTCCCGGCGTTTCTCAACTACAACCAGCGCGACAAGCCCTTGGTGCACTGCATCAAGATTGCCAATGTGCTGCAGGTGTTTGTCGACCCCGACTGCGCCGAGGCGATTCGCGACACGGAGGCCAAGATTCACGAGGAGCTCCCCAGCGTGCGCATCCACTACATCAACGAAGCGGAGTTGTTTAAGGTTATCCGGAACCCGAGCACGCCGCGGTACCGTGCGCCCGACGCGACCCGGCGGGCACAGGACAAGGACCTGAGTGCCGGCGCGCTCATTTACACCCTGGGCACCACGGGCTTGCCCAAGGCGGGCATCATGCTGTGGCGCAAGGCGTTTATGGCGGGTGCGTTTTTCGGCAGCATCATGAAGGTGAACAACAAGCTGAATGTCATGACGGCGATGCCGTTGTACCACCTGACGGCGGCGATGCTCGGGGTGTGTCCGACGCTCTCCAGCGGCGGCACTGTGACTGTGTGCCAAAAGTTTCTGGCGCTGACGTTTTGGACGCAGGCCAAGTTGCTGAAGGCAACACACGTGCAGTATGTGGGCGAGGTGTGCCGCTACCTCTTGAATGCCAAGCACCACCCGGACATGCAGCGGCACAGCGTGCAGATTGCGTACGGCAATGGCTTGCGGCGCGACATTTGGCAGGACTTCAAGCGCCGCTTCAATGTGCCCGCCATTGGCGAGTTTTATGCGGCAACTGAGTCGCCCATTGCCACCACCAACCTCCAGCACGGCGACTTTGGCGTGGGCGCGTGCCGCAAGTACGGCACGCTCATCAACTCGGTGTTGAATATGCAGCAGACGTTGGTGAAGATGGACCCCGAGGACGAGAATGAGATTTGGCGCAACCCCAAGACGGGCTTTTGCGTGCGCGCCGACGCCAACAGCCCCGGCGAGCTCCTCATTCGCATCATCAACCCCAAGAATGTCGAGGGGTCGTTTCAGGGCTACTACGGCAACAAGGGCGCCACCAATGAGAAGATTTTGCGCGACGTGTTCAAGAAGGGCGACGCGTGGTTCCGGTCGGGCGACTTGCTCAAGATGGACGAGGATGGCCTCCTCTACTTTGTGGACCGCCTCGGCGACACGTTTAGGTGGAAGAGCGAGAATGTCTCGGCGACGGAGGTGGAGGAGGAGTTGATGGGCTCCAAGGCGATCAAGCAGAGCGTGGTTGTTGGCGTGCGCGTGCCGAACCACGAGGGCAGGGCGGGCTTTGCCGTGTTGGAGAAGGCAGACGGCCTTCTGGAGGAGGAGGCGTTGGCCAAGATTTACGCCCACGTGCTGCAGCTGTTGCCCAAGTACGCCGTGCCGCAGTTTATCAAGATTGGGCCCATTGAGATGCTGCACAACCACAAGGTGCCCAAGAACCAGTTTAAGAACCAAAAGTTGCCCAAGGGCGAGTCGGGCTCGGAGTTGATTTACTGGTTGAACAAGGACCGCTACGAGGAGTTGACGGAGGAGGCGTGGGCCCAGATTATGAGCGGTGCGTCTAAGTTGTGAGAAATGATCCACATCGATGTGTAGAGGGAGGTCTTTTGAGTCGAGGTGAGAGTGCAAGTGAATGAGGCGACAGTTAAGTCGATGTGTAGAGGGAGGTCTTTTGAGTCGAGGTGAGAGTGCAAGTGAATGAGGCGACAGTTAAGTCGATTCAAACCATTAAAAGAATTAAGGTTTGGCAGGCGGAGATCGTATGCAATGGTGTAGGAAGCGAAGTGTTGGCATTGCAGAGGAGAACAGACTTGTCATTTGATGATGCAGACTGTGGATGGGTGATTGAGAGTCATCCCATGACCAAACGCTTCTAACTGGAATCAATAAAAGAAGTAACGAACGGGAATTTCATAAACGCGTCCGAATTTCTAAGATGAGTTCTGTTGGACTGTCTTGCAGACTGAAGACCTTAAGGTGGATTCTCCTGAATGGGCAATTGGGTAGTGTGCCGTGGAGGCAGTGCGCTGAGAAGTGATTAAACAAAGAGGGCTCAAAGTCGTTGAGATTGGTGAAATGGCAACCTTTCAATCAGACGATAATCCCTGCCTTCGTTCGATTCGACTCTTCCCAATTTGACCTGGGCTCGATTTACAAAGCCGCAACCTGAGTGGGAAGTCACAACGCGCCAGTAATCAAAGGTGCTCACATCACAAGCCGTCGCTCAGCATCGAGTCTTACCCTCACACAAACATTTCTGAGCAACTGTCGAGAAACGTCGCTATGGAAAGAGGGACGGTGGATTGAGAAACGCCCAAGGACAGGGCCTGGTGCCGTTCGATTCTGCTGAATCAGATGGCAGTCTACCTTCCATATTCTAGCGGAGGTACGGCTGCTTATTGACCAGTCCCTGTTTACAAAAAGCACTGACTCGTTCACGCCAAATAGAGAAATGTCAAATAAAAGTACACTCGCGCTGTCAAAGACGTGAATTACGGTTGACGACTTGAGCGGTTCATGAAGGACACAGAATTGTCGCCTTTTTACTCATTGCCCGGTCTCAATCGCAGTGTATCTCAAAGACTGCGTGGCCAATAGCAGTCTTGATGGATCGTCTCATAATCATCGAGCCGCGCCCATCATCCACTATCAGACAAACCTCCTTTTTGACGCCGCTCGAAAGTAAACAGCCATACAACCCAATTGAAGAAGCGCAGTGGCCACACTTATTATCCAGAAAGTCCGATCGAGCAAGATCGAACCAACTATTCACTTCACTTACATCAAGCCTTATTCATCAGCACCTCAAGATCACGATTATTGAAGAAATCTCAGGCAATGCTAGTAAACCGCCTCTCACTCCTCAAACCTGTCGCTGCAGCCACACAATCACAAACTCCACGAAACGAGCTCGTTCTACCTCTCGATTCTAAGTGATGCCTAATGTGTTCCCCACCTACGTCCACTGAATATCCCCCACTTTGCCTCTACTCACTGCCTCATAATGCCACCGCTACGCATCCTTACCTTATCCCCTACGTTGTCGTGCCCTCACCCCGAGCTATGCTGGCGCAAACCTACTCCTCCTCGCGCAACAAATAATTTAGAATGTCGCTCAAGGTGATCACGTTCACCGCGCGCCCCTGCTCGTCCACGACAAACAACCTGTGTAGCCGCAGTTTCCGGATCGTGTCCATGATGGTGCTCAAACGGTCGTTCAACGTGCACGTGTGCACGCCCTCAAAGTCCTCTGGCCGGCGGAGAAGCGCGTCACCCACGCTCAAGTCCAAGTCCGTGTACATGCCTCCCTTCACCAACGCCAACACGTCCACCGCCTCGTAGACATTGACCAACTTGCCCTGGTCGTCGACAATGGGGATCGACGACACCAGGTGCTGCGCCAAGAGGTGGATCACGTCGATCACGGGCGTTGCCATGGTGCACGTCGACAAGTGCTTCTCCTTGCTGAGGGCGGCAATGTGGCGGATCGGCTTCAACAACATTTTCGTTTCCTTGCAGTTGAGCGCGACAAACTTGAGAATGCGGTACTGCGTCAAGACCGACACGACAATCTCGCGGTGGGTCTTCTCGTCCTCGTCAATGAGGGGGATCCTGCGTGCTTTGCTCTGCAGCATCTTCACGCACGCCTCGTAGAGCGACTTGAACGGGTGGATGTACACCGTTTCTATCGTGTCCACCCCAATGGCGCGCTCCACCTCGCGCAACCCGTCGAGAGTCAACTGGTCGACAAGCTCGAATTTTTCCGGGAACTGGAAGTAGTACTGGATGACGTTGATGAAGTCAATCAGCGTGAGCAAGCCGGCGAAGCGCAGCGTCTTGTTGTTCCACAACGGCGCCGAGACAATGTTGTTCTGGAGCAAAATGTTCAACAGCTTCTTGACAAGAAGCAGCGTGTCCAACACAACTAGGCGGTAGCTGACGGGGAGCACGTCGTACGACGTTTTGCTCTGGAGAAAGAGGCGGATCGCCTTGACGCCGATCCGCTGGTCGTGCTCGATCTGCTCGGGCGAAAGCGACTCAATGTAGTCGTTTGGGGTGGGTTTGTCCATATGCAGGGCGCCGGGCCCGTTCTCCTTGGGCCAGCGCCTCGAATCTCGTATATATCGATTGTAGTGTGCGGCGGAGTCGCAAAAGGCGGCGGGCTCGACTCGGTCGGGCGACTCATTGAGTCATCAGGCAACCATGCGCCATGACTCAACTGCCCGTATCTGCACCCGCCACCGGGGTTAACGCTTACAGTGTCCATTTCGAGGTGCATCTGCGCCGCCGTTTGGCACGGGAAAACGGAGAAATATTTTCCGTCTCCGCGCGCCTGTCAAACGTGCATGATGCATGAAGAGGCTGATTTAAAAAAACACACATTCCGTTTCGGCATGGCAGAAAAGACCTTTTTCGAGTCGGACGCCGGCGACGGCACACGCAGAGAGGACCAGTATCTCCACGGCAAGGAGCTCGTGCTCTGCTTCGTGTCAATCTTCTTTTGTCTCATTTTGTTTGCGTTGGACCAGACCATTGTCATGACGATCCTCACCAAGGTCGGCAACAAGTTCGACGCCTTTGACAAGATTGGCTGGCTCTCGCTGGGCTTCTTGATTAGTATGTGCGTCTTGGTGGCGGTGTGGGGCAAGTTGCTGATCATATTCGGGCGCAAAATCACAATGATTGTCGCGGTGGTGCTCTTCGAGGCCGGCTCGCTCATGTGCGCCTTGGCTAACAGCATGAACGTGCTCATTGGCGGCCGGGTGTTGGCGGGCGTTGGCGGTGGCGGCATTCAGACACTCGCCTTCATCATCATCACCGAGGTCATCCCGATCAACAAGCGCCCGCTCGGGATGGCTGTCATTCTGTGCGTGTTTGCCGTCGCCTCGGTTTTGGGGCCCTTGATTGGCGGCGCCTTCACGCTGAACGTCTCCTGGCGCTGGTGCTTCTACATCAACTTGCCCGTGGGCGGCGTCTCGTTGCCCTTGTTTATATACGCCTTCAACCCTCCGAAAACTAGGGGGGACATCCGCCAGAAACTCAAGTTGATCGATTACCCCGGCGTGCTTTTGCTCACGGGCGGCCTTGTGGTGTTTCTCTTGGCCTTGACCTTTGGCGGCGGCGGCGAGTACCGCTGGGACTCTCCCGCGGTCATTGTGTGCTTTGTCATTGGCGGCGTCACGACAATTGCGTTTTTCGTGTACAACTTCAAGGTGAGCAAAAACCCATTGTTCCCGTGGGGCGTCTTCAGCACGTTCACGGTGCTCGCGCCCGCGCTCATGATGTTTGGCGTGTTTGGCTTCTTCATTTCCTCGGCGTTGTACCTCTCTGTGTACTTCCAGGTGATCCACGGCGCCAGCGCCTGGAAATCGGGCGTGCACCTCTTGCCCATGATCATCGCCACGGTGATCTTCAGCATATTCTCGGGGATCACAATGAAGATTACCCGTTTCGTCAAGCCCTTCTCCATCGTGGGCGCCTGCCTCGGTTTTATTGGGTGCGGTCTCATTACGCTTTTGGACGTCCACTCGTCGCACGCCAAACAGATTGGGCTCATGATCCCCATTGGAGCGGGAACGGGCCTTTTGATGCAGTCGGGCATCATGGCGTCCCAGATCGCAGCCCCTAAATTCGCAGGGGCAACAATCATGGCCACCACGTTGGTGAACTTTTTCCGTTCCTTCGGCGGCGCCTTGGCTGGCGCCTTAGCGGACGCGGTGTACACCACGTCTTTCCTCAACCACATCAATCTGACGCTCAGAAACCAGCCCAGAGACGTTGTGGCGGAGTTGGCCAAATACGACCTCAAATCGGTGATCAGCTCCACCACGCTTTTGGACTCGTTGTCCCCGGCCGCTGTGGCGTACGTGAAGAAGCAGGTGATGGCTGCAATCAAGGACACGTACTACATGAACTTTGGTTTCGCCTCCTTCGGGATAATTTTCAGTCTCTTTTTGACCAACAGAAGGCTTCCTGACCCGACGGCGCAAGCCAGAGAGGATGCTGATTCGCTGGAGAAGGACGACAGTGCAGGGACGTCAGAGAAAGATGCCAGTGCAGGGACGTCAGACAAGGGCGACTCTGCAGGGACGTCAGAGAAGGCTGAGACTTTTGATGAAAAGGCGGAGACGGTGGAGAAATCCGCAACAATCCAGAACTCCGAGACGATCGAGAGAACCGAGACAAATGGGGACGAGGCTCCTCACCAATAATGTATATACTGATAAATGACCACGTAAGGCTGACTTGATTCGGTGCCCTGTTACAGGACCTGTGGGGCGTATTTCCCAAAGGAAAGAGACGCCGATGCTACCCCAGGCGTGACGCGTCGCGAAGCCACTACGGATCAATTTCGACGGGCTTTAGTATGTGATTTGCCGAGTCACCGGCGTCAACAAACTGACTCGGAGTAGCGGGGAACTCCCCACCGAAGGCGCCTCTTCCCCACATGTGTCAAACCAATAGCAAGCGACTGTGTGTCGTCGGCAAGGCGCGAGGGCGGCTTAGTGCGTCAATTATCCGTACCCCAGCTCGCCAGACACAGGCAAGGCTGAACTGCATGCCATGTACGACGCTAAAAACCCGAGATGGGGATTGGACTGTTGCTGTGGTGTTTACGGCTAGACGAAACCTTATTGGGTTTAGGGTGCATATAACACGGAAGAATGTACACGACGTGGGTTTGTCTGCAGACGAGCCGTACGGAAAAATTTTCTGCCCCTGCATACGTGAGAAGAAGCTTTGGGTGGTTTGGGCGTCTCCGCTCATTTCCCGCCCGCAACTTCGTATAATGAGATCCCAGTTTACGGATAAACCTGCATAACAATGTGGGGCAGCGGTGGGGTAGTATGGGGCTCCTGTACTCGTGTATGCACTCGAGGGACGGCGCGACTGGACATGGTGCAGTATCGCCGTGTCGCCTGCAGTACATACATAAACACCACAGCCACCTGGGACGCCCAGCAGCCAGCCAGACGGCTATATAAAGCGGTACAATTCCCAGTAGCCACTATGGGTTTGGAAGACAATCGCATTTTGCAGAAATACGTCAATGTCGGCGAGAAGAAGGCCGGATCGACCTCGATGGGCATCCTCGTCGGCGTCTTTGCAGCCTTTGGCGGTGTGTTGTATGGCTACGACACGGGAACCATCTCTGGTGTCATGGCCATGAAGTACGTCAAGGCTCGTTTCCCCTCGAACCGCGACACCTTTTCCTCGCTGGAGCAGTCGCTCATTGTTTCTATTCTTTCCGTTGGAACGTTTTTCGGGTCGCTTTTTGCGCCTTTTCTCACGGACTCCATCGGCAGAAGGTGGTGTTTGATCATCTCGTCGCTCCTTGTGTTCAACTTGGGCGTCGTGTTGCAAGTCGCGACCCACGGCTCGCTCGAAAAGGGTGGCCACAACGCTATTCCGCTTCTTTGTGCCGGCAGAGCCATTGCCGGCCTCGGTGTTGGTCTCATTTCTTCGACGATTCCATTGTACCAGGCCGAGGCCACGCCCAAGTGGATCAGAGGCGCCGTTGTGTCGTGCTACCAGTTTGCCATCACCATTGGTATCTTCCTCGCTGCCGTGATTAACCAGGCTACGCACCTGCGCAACGACAGCGGCTCGTACCGTATTCCAATTGCCATTCAGATTTTGTGGGCCATCATTCTCGGCGTGGGCATGTTTTTCCTTCCCGAGACCCCGCGTTTCTACATCTCCAAGAACGACGAGGTGCTGGCGAAGCAGTCGTTGCTGCGGCTCCGCAAGCTCCCCGAGGACCACCCGGACCTCATTGAGGAGCTCGACGACATCAAGGCGGCGTACGACTTTGAGTCTGAGTACGGCAAGCTGTCGTGGGCCCAAGTGTTTAGCTTCAAGAACCACCAGATGAAGCGTCTTCTAACGGGTGTGCTCTGCCAGGCGTTCCAGCAGTTGACCGGTGTGAACTTCATCTTCTACTTTGGCACCACCTTCTTTGAGAACGCCGGCGTCAACGGCTTTGTCATTTCGCTCGCCACCAACATCGTCAACGTGGGCTCCACCATCCCCGGCATCCTCTTGATGGAGGTTGTGGGCCGCCGCTGGATCTTGATGGGCGGTGCCGTGGGCATGTCTGTTTCGCAGTTTATCGTGGCCATTGTCGGCGTTGCTGCCTCGTCGCACGCCGCCAAGCAGGTGCTTGTGGCCTTCTCGTGCATCTTCATTGCCTTTTTCGCCGCGACCTGGGGCCCCTGTGCGTGGGTCGTGATTGGCGAGCTCTTCACATTGAGAACCCGTGCCAAGTCCGTGGCGTTGTGCGCGGCCTCCAACTGGTTGTGGAACTGGGCCATTGCCTACGCCACGCCGTACATGGTGGACAAGGACAAGGGCAACCTCGGCTCCAAGGTGTTTTTTATCTGGGGCGGCTGCAACTTTTTGTGCTTCCTCTACGCGTGGTACTTTGTCTACGAGACCAAGGGTCTTTCCTTGGAACAGGTTGACGAGTTGTACGAGAAGGTGCCCAACGCCTGGCACTCGCGCTCTTTTGTGCCCAGCGAGCACGTCTTCAGAGAGGACGCCTATCAGAAGACGGAGGTGACCCACTTGGAGACAAGCGAAAAGGAGGCCGAGTCGGTCTAGCCCGGAGCTAGTAATGATTTTACGTGATGTAGATTACGAGTAATTGAAATCTCAATGGTATAGCGTGTAGAGACCGAGAAGCGCATCAGGTTCTTGAGTCAAAGGATATTCTGACGAGAGTCATGAAGGATTTTTCGACAAGAGTCATGAAGGTTTTTCCGACGAGAGTCAGGAATCAATTGTGTCTCGCAGTCACCTCGACGCCATCATTAGTCTTGTGTTGAAAATAGCACGGCTGATGTTCTCAAGAGCTAATGTCACGGGATTGGTCTGCTTGCAGCATCGCAACGTCATATTTCGAAAAAGTGATGATGCACTCGAGCGTCAGACAATCGTCGAAAGTGGCACGTTTTCAGACAATGTCGCCGACAATGAAGCCACTTAGAATGCACTTGACGCCAAGTTTGGAAAGAGACCACGTTCACGAAGACACTAGCAATCAAAAAGTGTCTTTCAGTTGAATATGTGATTTGAAACCGTAACCTTTGATTGTCGTTCCTCGGCAATTCTTCACGGAAAACCCATTAAGAGACCAGAGCTTCAGGGGCTTGCGTCACGAGCAAAGTACTTGTGCAACTGCCTTCAAGTTGCCACATTAAAAAGAAACGGAACAATGCTGGGTTTGTTCTTATCGTTTGTAAATCAAAGCCGCCATGCACAAGTGAATCGAGACTGCCGTGCCTACACTCCAAGTGAAATGCAATTTGATTCACATTCGGTGTTTGACATTTGTAACTGCTCAGTAAGCGTATAGTTGTCGCTACGAAAACTTCACTCGTTTTCACACCTTCGTCTACTTTCAAGAATGAACTTACATTCCTTTGAGGTTGATATGCATCCTACACAATGCACATTCCACACGTGCTCTTCACGTGATGCTTATCTTGTGGTTGGTGCTAGCTGCTGCTGCACTGACGCTGGAGCCCCAGCCGACGCCGCTGACCATCACGGAACAACTTTCTGCAGATGTACAGTACCTGTATTTTCTCCGACATTTGCAGCGGCACGAGCTTATACCGTGGGTCAACCAATTAGAAAACGTCACTGTATTAGCGCCGGTGAACTCGGCGTTCACAGACGGAGACATTGCAAGAAAGGACACAAAGGAGTCGCTACGGCGATACTTTACGCAAAACTTTCGCGTTGGAAAATTGGGCGAAAAAGACGTCATTTACGAGTCCTCATTTAAAGTCGGAGGGAAGCCATACCCGCTCAAGGTAAGCGCGGATTTGGAAAGCCAGGAGTATTTTGTCAACGAAATTGGGCAGATTGCACTGTATGACCAAGTTGTCAAGCATCAGCGCCTGTATATCCAGACGATTGACCGATTATTGCCTGTAGGCCCGACAATGTGCGAGGCAATCGCGCAGGGTGAGCTCAATGGGCACAACATCTCGTTTATAAGTGGTTTGTTCGAAAGCATTGGGTGCAATTTAGCGAATTCCTCGACCGTAATCATTCCCACGAATGAGTGCGTCGAACGGCTGCTTCTGCCGCTACAACGGCAGTATTACGAGGCGCTAGGGCTCAGCCTACGCAACCTGCCGCTAAAACTCACAAAGGCGGCGTCGAAGGAGATTTCACACGATATTCGCGAATTGCTACGGCATTTCCAGCTACCCGGGCTAGTTGGCGGGCTCAATGCCACAGGATTTCTTAACACGACGTACGGAGACAACATTTATTATGTTCAGAACCAAAAGGATGTGATTTCGTTTAACGGCATTGAAACCTTGGGAAACGCCACCTCCATGCCTGCTTCGGACGGCCTAGTGCATTTGGTGGATGATCCACGTTTCTTCAAACGGTTGCTGATTCCCTTGGCGCAAATGATCCCGCGAAAGGCGCTCTACGCCATGCACTACTCGGACTTTGTCAATGAGGTCACTTTCCGTAAGTTGGGGCACTTGATTGACAAACCCGCCAACCGAACGCTCGTTGTCTCTGTTACCGACAGAGACGACGCCGATGACGAGGCCGAGGCCAGCTCCTTCAGCAACAAACAGGCGCTTCTCTACAGGTTTATGGAGGCGCCCCGCGAGAATCACCTTTTGGAGACCGAGTTGTGCTCAAAACGGCGCATTGGCGGGTGTTTCAAAGTGAAACATCTGGAAGATTCATTCAACGATGTCAGGGTTGTTTCGGACCCAATTTTGGCCGAGGGGACTTTCATTTACGAAATCGAGGATGAACTCACCCCCCCGGCAAACTTTAAAAGAACAATGGCTGAGCTCATTTCCAACGGTAAGGCTGTGGATAAGGACGACTGCTTGGCGACGCTTGGGTTTTTGGAACAGTTTGACTTGTTGCTGCTTCCAGACAACCGAAAAGGCTACTCTGTATTTCTTCCTTGTGGCAAAGGCAGCGGCGTCAAGTGGACGGATCTCGAGCTTGTTTTGGAGTATTTGAAGGCGCATCCGCCAATTTTCAAAAATCTCCTCAAGGGACTTTTCGTGGAAGGCGTGGTCTACTTTGACTTCCACCAGCCGTGGCGCATAATGCGCACGAGACGCGGCGACGCCTTGAATGTGACCTTGAGTCACGGATCAATCCACCTCAACGGCACTAAAGTGGATGTGTTGCCCAACTCGGACGTTTTTTTCAGCCAGGGCGTGATACACGTTCTTCCCCAAGTCTTCTTCCCCTCTGACTTCCACATTTCGCTCCTTGACTTGCTCAAAACAACAGAGACGAAGTCGCCCTTTTCGATGCTCCGTCTTTTGGAGGCCGTCCCGCCGGTATTCGAGTCTTTAGGGCTTGACAGCGATACAAAGTCCAACTACCTGGTGCTTGCGCCACGACCTGAGTCGCTCCAATCGCTAAACATCACTTCGTCGTTTGGACGACTCAACGAGCTCATGCAAAACCACATTTTGCCCCAGGAAAGCACCAAGATCTTGCTCGACTGCTTGCAGGGCAAGCCCAACACCACCGCCATCAGGTCAAACCGCACTGCGTCGTTTGAGTGCAAAAAAGTCGGCGGACGCACGTATTTGGAGACCCGAGACCACAAACTCAGCGTCTTGGCGCACGGGTGCACGCTGGGCCACTCGCACAGCTGCGTGTTCCTCGTGGATCTGCCTGTGAACCTCAACTGGCTTGACGACAACTTTTTGCATGTCCACATTGGCTGGATCAGCGTGGGAATTGGCATAATCCTTGGATTCGTGTTTTTCGGTTTCATCACCACAACCATTGCCGTCTACTTTGGCGCACAGAGGAAAGTAGCTGTGGCCACGCCGCCGTTCACGCCCGCAGCGCCGACGTTTATGCGTGTCACCTCTGACGAGGAGACTCAGGATTTCGACAGGGGATACGAGACCGACGACGATATGCGCACCGAGCGCGAGCCATTGTTGAAGCTGGCGCCGAGAAACATCACGGGCGGCATTTTGCAAAGCATAAACCGGGACCGGCACCTTCCGAATCAATGAGATGACAAAAGGAACACGGAAAAGAAGCAAATAGCTAAAGACACTGGCCTCGAAATTAGGAATTGACTAATGCGACATTACTCGACTTTAACCAAGTAGCTGGCTCCCACCGACTGGCACGAGCGATCGACCACGATAGTCATGTCCATTTTGAGTTTCGCACGATGGAGGTTGACGAAGAGCCACAACCAGTGCCCGTGGCCGACCCCGCCCCCGCCCCCGCAGCGGGGCCGGCCCCGCCTGCGAAAGAGCCCCGGCCCGAAAGCGGGGACGTCAAGTCCGTCTACATTGGCAACGTCGACTACGCGGTCACCTCTGTGGAGTTGCAGCAGCACTTTGCCGACTGTGGCGTTGTGGAGCGGGTCACCATAATGACCAATAAAGCCACGGGCCAGCCCAAGGGGTTTGCGTACATGGAGTTTGCTACTGCGGAGCAGGCCAAAGTGGCGCTCACGAAAACGGGCACGCTGTTGCACGAGCGAGAATTGAAGGTGAGCTTGAAAAGAACCAATGTGCCGGCGTTCAAGCGGGGTCTATTTCGCGGCCGTTTCAGGGGCCGCGGGCGCGCGCGGGGTCGTTTTGCGCCGTACTAGAATGCACAATGCACGCCAGCGACTCACTGATTGGGTTTCACATTTCGCCTACATGAAGCCGAAATCAGCCCGCGTTCGATGACTCAACTAGCCCCGCCACAACGTCGTTGCCCTCCTTCTTAAAGCCCTTGATCACGCCCGCGACATTGTCCGCGCCCAGCTTCTGCTCAAACTTGTACTTGCACTGTGACTCTTCAATTTCGATTTCCAAGCCGGTGATGGCGCGCTGCATAATTTTGAGGTACTGCTCAGGGGCATCCGTCACCGCCCACGGCTCATTTCTGTGTGACTCGTTTTGGTTCGTAAAGTCCACCAATTGCTGGCGCACAAAGTCAAAGTCGTCGACGATGCGCAGCTTGCCGTAAATGTGGGCGCTGCCGAAAACCCACGTTGGCACAAACTTGTGGGTCACATTCTTTTTTGGGTAAAACGACGGCGTCACGTAGGCGTCAGGCAGCGAAAAAATCACTAGCACATGGCTGTTGTCGCGCAACGAGGGCACTTGGTGGTTTTTTTTGGCGACATGCGCTCGCAAGTACCGCTTGCCGTTTTCAGTGTGTAAGAGAAACGGGATGTGGTTGGCAATGATTTTGCCATCGTCTACAGTGACCACAGTCGCCAACGGGTACTGTTTGATGAGCTGCTCCAGCTGCAGCCAGTCGGCCTGGTACTGCGGTGGGATGTACATGTTGAGTTGGGCGAGGGCGTAATAAATAGTGACTCGAGGGTTGGCTGTGACTCTGAGCCGTGTGACTCAGGGCACACATTTGTCCGAAATAGGAAACACGATCCGATGATTCTCGTCACCGGCGCCCTGGGGTTCATCGCCCAGCATATTGTGAAGCTCTTGGTGCAGAAGGAGTATAAGGTCGTGGGCACCGTGCGGCTGGCGGCCAAAGGGGACAAGATGGCTGCAAACTTGGGCCCAAACTTCCAGTATGTCCTTGTCGAGGACATGACTCTCCCCGGCGCATTTGACGCTGTGTTTGAGCAGTTTCCCTTCAAAGTGGCGATCCACACGGCGTCCCCGTTTTTCTACGAGTCTTCAGACGTGGAAAAGGACTTGATTGAGCCCGCAGTCAACGGCACCAAGTCCTTCATTTCGGCAGTGAAAAAATCGAGCGTAGAGCACGTGGTGTTCACGCTGAGCGACGCTGCGCTCTACTCGGCGACGGACGAGCAAAATCCAAATCTCAAATTCGACGAAACGAGCTGGAACAACATTTCATTGGAGGAAGCCAAAAAGGACCCCGTGAGCGCGTATTACGGGGGCAAGGCCTTTGCGGAGAAGCTCATTTGGGCACTTCCGAGGGTCACCACCGTGAACCCTGTCTACGTGTTTGGCCCGCAGGCTTTTGACAATGAGGTTTCCGCGCGTCTCAACACGTCAAACGAGGTGATTAACGGGTTGCTCAAAGCGGGGAGCGAAGGGACGTTTGAAAACGAAAAGGGCGGTTTTGTCGATGTGCGCGACGTTGCCAAGGCGCATGTTTTGGCCTTTGAGCGGCGCCTCACTGGGCGGCGGCTCTTTATGACCAATGGAAATTTCTGCACGCAAATGATGGCGGATGTGCTTTTGAAGCACGGGTACAAGGTGCCGCGGGGCGCGGGTGACTACAAGATGGAATTGGCCATGTCGAGCAACAAGGCCACACGTGACTTGCTCGGAATTGACCTTGTACCCTTTGACGCCACAGTGCTCGACACTGCGCTGCAGATTATCCGACAGGGTTACAACCTGCACGCTGCGCCGCGTTGATGTGACGTGCGAAACGCCAATCACAGCGCGCGCAATGGTCAGCACACCCGCATATGCTTGTGTGCACGCTTTGACATTGTATAAAACAAGCGCTCGATTTGTCTCCGCATGTTGGTGCAACTCAAGAACGCCGTGCTGCTGCTCCTCCTGAAGCGCGACCGCAGCGACGAGGAGCTCGCACGCGCAGAGCGCCACCTACAGGACTACGGCCTGACGGACCGTGCCCAGTGCATCGCAAACGAGGAGGCCATCTTGAACGCCGCCAAGCTGCATGACTCTGAGTCACAGGTGAGCACGGTGTTTGGCCAGTTTGACCCGCGAGTCATGAGCGACATCATCATTGGCCTCAGCGACGGCTTGACGGTGCCCTTTGCCCTCACTGCGGGGCTTTCCCTGTTGGGCCTGCTGAAGTTGGTTATTACGGGCGGCATGGCGGAATTGGTGTCGGGCGCCATTTCAATGGGGCTCGGCGGCTACTTGGCGGCAAAGCTGGAGCTGGACTACTACCGCAGCGAGGTGAAGAAGGAGAAGTTGGAGTTTTTCCGCAAGCCGGAGCTCATTTCGCAGGACGCCGCCGAGATTATGCTCGAGTTGGGCGCGCTGGAGGCCACCGTGACGCTGTTTCTCAAGGATATGAGCCTGCAGCCCAAGAACCTCATTGACTTTGTCATTCGCTTTGGCAAGGGGCTCGAGGCCCCTGCAGAGGGCCGCGAGTTCACGCTGGCGCTTACCATTGGCCTGGGCTACTTTTTTGGCGGGTTCGTGCCCCTCATTCCCTACTTTTTCTGCGACGTTGTCAAGACCGGCTTGCTCATTTCGGTGTTGGTGATGGTGGTTACCCTCTTTGTGTTTGGCTTTGTCAAAACACTGGTGCTGTTGGGTGAGGATTGCGGCACCCACCGCAAGGTGCTCGAGGGGCTTCAGATGGTGGCGATTGGCTCGGTCGCTGCGGGCGCGGCGTGGGTGCTTGTGTACCTCATTGAGTAATGCATTTCCCTAGGGAACTAATAAAGGAATCGGGGTACGAAGGTTATGCACGTGGACGCAGAAGCCTGCAAAGAATCTTCGGGCGCGTCGACCGGCATTCTGTTGATGTATTTACGATTGGCAGGCAGAGAATGGAACCTGATTACGCTCCTTAAACTCGGAGAGTGTCGACGTTCGCATCTCGCTTTCCATCACAAAAGTCAAAAATGCTACTTTTCATTTGTTTCTCTCCTGAGTCCAATCACACTCGAATGCCATTCTTTGATTGCTGGCTTCAAATACTGGTTTGTCAGAAGCGGCTTTAAGCTAGACAAATCAAGGCACCCTGCAGGAAATGATGTTATCGTCGTTGCCTTGTGCTTTGAAATCAAAAGATATAAAAAAGCGTCAATTCTCCATTCACCATCATGCCTTCAGTCTTAGTTTCCGGTGCCAATGGCTTCATCGCCTCCCACTTAATCAAGCAGTTGCTCGAGCGCAACTACACAGTCATTGGGACTGTGCGCAGAGAATCCACCGGAGAAGACTTGCGTTCCAAGTTCGGCAAGAACTTCTCGTACGAGATCGTCGGGTCGCTTGCCGACAATGGTGTTTTCGATGCTGTGTTTGAGAAGCACCCCGAAATCGAGTACTTTTTTCACACCGCGTCGCCTGTGACGTTCCAGGCCGACGATAACGAGAGAGACATCATTTTGCCCGCAATCCAGGGCACAGAGCTGGCGTTCTACGGCGCATTGAGACACGGGAAGAACTTGAAGCACTTCACCATGACCTCGTCTATTGTCACTGTTTGCGAGCCCGACGACACAACCACTGTTGTCAACGAGCAGCTGTGGAACACTTTGACCGTGGAGAAAGGCAAGACCGAAGGCCTGTTGGCCTACCGCACCTCCAAGACTCTTGCTGAAAAACGTTTCTGGGAACTTGCGGAGAAAGAGAAGCCGCATTTCACGGTCAACACTGTGCTTCCGCCGTACGTACTTGGACCTCAGGCGTTCGACCAAGACGCAGTGGGAAACGTAAATCTCACGGCCGACTTCATCATTGGCTTGTTGAAGTTGAGGGAGGGCGACGCGATCCCTGGATTGGCTGACGACTGGGCCGATGTGAGGGACATTGCCGCTGGCCACATTGCGGCTTTGCGTCCCGAAACGTTTGGCAAGCGGATGCTTGTCAACAACCCAAAGACGTTCAGCTTGCAGGAGGCGTTGAACATTATCAACAAGAACTACCCTCAGCTTAAGTTGCCCAAGGGCGACCCTGCGAAGCCGTTGCCGAAGCTGTACTTTGACAAGACTGCAACCCACGAGCTCTTGAAGATTGACTTTATTCCGTTCGAAAAGACCGTCACGGACGCCGTGGATCAGTACTTGAAGGTGAACTAAGCGGTATATTGCTACATATGATGAATTGAACCAGGATGTGTTGTTGTTATGGTCTACTCCGATGTGGTGATGACATTTGGCGTGTGTTTTAGAAGCGTAGAGGGGGTGGTTGTCCACTGCAAAAGGTCGATTTCAAAGGGGTATAGACTATATTTTCAGCTGGAATGCATTGTATGCTTTGTTCGCCCTTTGACAATGGGGTTTTAACGAGTCGGGACGTCGACGGCTCGATAATGTCGACCTCAAACATGGCTGTCAGGTACGCGTTGTCAAAATGTGAGTAGTAGTAGGTGGCTATCGTCGATGAGCTTGTAGCAAAAAAAGGAGTCTGCACCTGAAGCGCGCTGGTGTATTCCGTTGACAATATCGCCATCAACGGCTTCAAGACGATGGAGTTTTAAGGGTGGGGTACTCGACAATACGCATGTGAGGTGATGGCTAGAGTTCAAAGCTTATGTTCAAAGAAATCAAGCTTTGCTCTAGCATTCGACAGCCTCGTATTAAGATATTAGATGTGCACGGTTGGTTCGATACGGGGTTGAAGCACCGAGTCGACTTGCGGCACCTTTCTACAATCCTTCGGGATCGCTGAAGAGTCGCGTGAGCTCCGTAAGATTGTAGAAAAGCCCTCCAAAAATACATCTGGATCACGAATGACAATAAGATCATTGAAGCTGCGTTCATACTGTCAGCATCACTTCCTTTTACTTTGAAGTCTCATTTTCTTTGTAGCCATTTACTCGCTCCACCGGCACACTCATCAATAACCCACAGAGAGACAACTTGCTTGATGAGGTGCGTGAGTGGGGGCGGGGGCGGGGAGGGTTCCGAAATTGCCCCTCCCACACCTGCATACATGTCAACTAGAGTCCCCAACTTCCTCAGCAAGGTGGCCATCCCCGCTGGCGTGGCCTTCACTTTGGCGCAGTCTGCCATGTACGACGTCGAAGGCGGCAAGCGTGCGGTCATTTTCGACCGCATAAAGGGCGTGCAGCCCCAGGTTGTCGGCGAGGGCACCCACTTTGTTGTGCCGTGGTTGCAAAAACCTGTCATCTACGACGTGCGCACAAAGCCTAAAACCATAAGCACAACCACGGGCTCCAAGGATCTTCAAAACGTGCTGTTGACGCTCCGTGTGTTGCACCGTCCCGAGGTGTTGAACCTCCCGAAAATCTACCAGACATTGGGTTTGGACTACGACGAGCGGGTGTTGCCCGCGATCGGCAACGAGATCCTCAAATCCATTGTGGCGCAGTTTGACGCTGCGGAGCTCATCACGCAGCGTGAGGTTGTGAGTGCCCGCATCCGGCAGGAGCTCAGCAGAAGAGCCGCCGAGTTCAGCATCAAGTTGGAGGACGTGAGCATCACGCACATGACGTTTGGGCGCGAGTTCACCAAGGCGGTGGAGCAGAAGCAGATTGCGCAGCAGGACGCGGAGCGGGCCAAGTACTTGGTGGAGCGCGCTGAGCAGGAGCGCAAGGCACTGGTGATTCGGGCTGAGGGCGAGGCCGAGGCGGCAGAGACGGTGCTGAAGGCGTTGCTGAAGGCTGGCGACGGTCTCTTGATGATTCGTCGTTTGGAGGCCCTGAAGGACATTGCCGCGACGTTGGCGGCGCTGCCGCTGGTGCTGTACTTGCCGGCGAAGGACGACAGCAGTTTGTTGTTGGGCGTTGGGCGGCTGTAATACATGGTGAAGTGGGGCGTCGTAGAGGCTGAGTTGAGAGGGGGAGGGGGAGGGGCAACGGCCGAAGTGGGGCAGAAGACAAAGTGGGGCAAATGACAAAGTGGGGCAGAGCACAAAGTGGGGCAGAGCACAAAGTGAAGGAGAGGCAAGAGAGTATTGGCGACACAGGTGCACTTCCCCACAATCGTGCACAGAAGACAGCAATGTTTTCGAAACTCGGGGAGTCCGGTCTCAATGTCTCCGACATCATTGTCGGGTGCATGTCCTTTGGCGACCGCCGCTGGGCGGAGTGGGTCATTGAAGACGAGTCAGCGGTGTTTTCCATCTTGAAAAAGTGCTACGACAGCGGCCTCCGCACGTTTGACACTGCCGATGTTTACTCCAACGGCACGTCCGAGCGTCTTCTCGGCAAATTCATCAAGGAGTACAACATTCCCCGCGAGAACATTGTCATTTTGTCCAAAGTGTTTTTCCCCTACGACGACAACGACCCGCTGTGTGCGGTGTTCCGGAACCCCGCGCTGCACCAGAGTGCCGATTGGATGAACAGGAAGGGGCTCTCGAGAAAGCACATTTTGGAGGCGGCGCAGAAGTCTGTGGACAGATTGGGGACGTACATTGACGTTTACCAAATCCACCGGTACGACCATTCGACGCCTGTCAAGGAGACCATGAAGGCGCTCAACGACGTTGTCGAGGCTGGATTGGCTCGCTACATTGGCGCCTCCACCATGAGAGCGGTGGAGTTTGCCGAGATGCAATTTGTCGCCGAGGCGCACGGCTGGCACAAGTTTGTGTCGATGCAGAACTGCTACAACTTGTTGTACCGCGAGGAGGAGCGCGAGATGATTCCCTTTTGCGCAAAAAGCACCTTGGGCACCGTCACCTGCATTCCGTGGCTGCCCCTCGCGCGGGGCTTGCTCGCCAGGCCGTGGCAGCAGCAGTCGGAGTTCAACCGCACGCTGAGCACCGACGCCATGCAGAAGCGGTTCCAGCAGGAAGACCACACCGACGCCGATAAGGAGATTATCGGGCGTGTGGAGAAGGTTGCGAAAAAGATGGGGGTGTCAATGGCGAGCGTCGCCACGGCGTGGGTGTTGAGCAAGGGCCACAAGCCCGTCGTGGGCATCAACAGCGTTGAGCGCGTGGAGGACACCATCAGAAGCTTGGAGGTGAAGTTGTCAAAGGAGGACGTGGCGTACCTTGAGGAGCCCTACACCCCACGCGCCTTCATGGCGCAGTGAGTGGGTGAGGAGGTTGATGTTTAGCTTACAGAAAGACTGCGAGCTGAGTCGAGCGACGCGGGCTGTCTTCGATTTGAACTATGCTTGTTTCACCGAGATTGAGCACTTTATCGTGCGCACTTAGCTTTTTGATATTTCAAGGAAGTGTCAGCAACGGAATGTCTCATACGTCGTGGTAGCGCAGCGAATACAGTTGACAGCAAGGGAATCGGGAGACTGACTCAAATTAAAGTATCAACGAGCCGTATGGATGTTGCCGCACCGACTCATGCGTTTATAGGTCTTAAATGGTGCATGCGAGGACAAGGGTGGGTTCAATATCGGAATACATGATCAGGCACCGCATTGGAATAGTTTCAGATTGCATTCTGGCCGTCCCACGTGGGTGCTTGAAGTATTCATTTTTGAAAGTCAGCGGGCGAAAAGACTCAATTGACGCACCATCGGTAAACCTTATCACAGGAAGTAGACTGGGTCCGTCGTTTTGTGTTCGCGATGTTTTTCAATTGATAATAGTCTAAAGTGATGCAAGCTACAAAGGAGTGCGTCTGGATGCATTGTTACGGCGTATGCACCATTCACTTGCATAGCACACCTACATTTGATCAAGAAGAATAACACGTTCCCTCGGAAGCTGAGGTTTTCTCTTACTCACTGTGTTTTCCCGGTACCGCTCTTTTCTTGTCGTTACTCAGTTCTTTTTCGTAAGACCCTTCGCCCCTCTTTCTGCGGGGCACGGTGCCCGGTAGACCACCCCCGCTTCATTGCCCCGCTTCATTGCCTCGCTTTATTGCCCCGCTTCATTGCCCCACTTCAGGAGATCAATCCGGGACGATCGAAGCGGTGCCCAGAATGACGCGGCTCCCACCCATAAAGTAGAGTCTCCACGCGCACCACTCCGCCTTCATGAAGGTGACATCCATTGACAAACATCACCCCTCTTTAAAAAAGTAGGCCTTCAATGGATTCTACCCCACTTGGTCCGGACCGCGCAGCTTTCAGAAGTAGCAACCGTACCCTCTCCCCACAATTGATATCCTTGGTCATTGCCGCTTTGAGAAGCGAGTAGTGTCTGTTAAGGCCGCATGAGGTGTGCCAGCCAGAGCTCAGGCAATCGTCTGCTGCTAGGTTTGGGTGGTTAATTGGCAGCCCGTCAACGGCAGCGGCAGCTAGCGAAGAGACGAGCAAGAAGACCGCCATTCATGTTTGAAAAGGTGTGCCTTTTGTGTTTCATTGGCGAAGCGTGCTTTTCTAAATGCCAAGGCATGACCAATGTGTAAGTTGTGTGGGGTCTATAACGACCGACTGCAAGCGACAGCTCGGGGACCGATGCTTCACAATCAAGTTGGAGAGGGAAGTGGTGTGTTATGGTGACACCTCTGCACCGTTGCGCCTGTCCACCATTTCGGCCCTAAAGAACAAAGCAATTGTAAAAGTCCATCGAAGCCAAGCGCCATAGAATGCCATCTTCAACAAGTATCTCCGCACTTTTCCCGAGAATACCCCACCTTCTCGCATCACTCTCATCGCCTCCTCGCTCTCCACATTGTTCCCCCTCTACACTTTTTCCCCTCTACACACCAAACCCAGCCACTCTATCATGCATTCAGCCTCGTCACATCTTCTCGTCGTGGATGCCCGGGGTCGTGGCACCCCCCAGTGCCAACGCCTCCACGTCCGCCACCTCCTTGGCGCACCCCGCAGTCAAATTCACCGTGTCGTGGTCGCCGTCGCCCACGGCAATGTTATCCTCGATGCGCACGCCAATGCCCTCGAAATGCTTCGGGAACCCCTGTCCGCGGGGCACATAGAGCCCCGGCTCGATGGTCACGACATTGCCCCGCTCGAGCAACGCGTGCCGCAGCACTGAGGGCACGTCGTGCAAGTCGAGCCCGAGGTGGTGGCCAATGTAGTGGGGAAAAAGCACCGCCACCTCGCGGTGCAGCGCCGAGAAGCCAATTGCCGCGAGCTCGCGGCGGAACGTCGCCACCGCGAGCTCGTGGAGGCCCTGGAGCGACTGCATCCCCGCGTGGCACTGCGCAATGCACGCCTTGTTCACCGCCAACACAACCAGGTACAAGTCCCGCTGCGGGGCACTGAAGCGGTGTTCCGTGGGCCACGCGCGCGAAATGTCCGCGCAGTAGCCGCCGTACTTGCCCCCCGCGTCGACAAACACCAATTCCCCAGCGTACAACAAGTCGTCGTTGCGCGTGTAGTGGATCGTGAGCGCATTGTGGCCGCCCGCGACAACGGGCACGTACGCCAGCTTCTCGCAGCCCCCGCGCACAAAGGCGTAGTCGAGGTAGTGCGCGAGCAGCCGCTCGCTGCGGAGCGGGGCCGCCATCGCCGTGTTGATGGCGCGGCTCGAAACGTGCCCCGCCCTGGCCATCACGGCAATCTCTGCGGGGGACTTGACGCTGCGGAGCGGGGCAAGGAGCGGGCGGAGCGGGCGCACGCCTGTTTTGGACGCCAACGCCAGCTCCACCGCCTTGAGCCCCGCGGCCCAGCCGCTCGCCAGCGTGCGCGCGTCGTAGTACACGTGGGCGCAGCGCCGGAAAAGCGGCTCCAAGCGCAGCCGGAGCTGCGCATTGTCGTGCGCCTCGTCGGCGTTGAAAAAGTCGAGGGCGCCCCGCACCCCGCTCCGCGCCCCCTCCCAGAGCTCCGTGGCGGGGTTCCTGGGCGGGACAAACATGTGTAGCGCCACGTCGTCCGTGCCCCGCTCGAGCACCGCCACCGAGTTGGGCTCCAACCACCCCGTGAGGTAAAAGAGGTCGTTGTCCTGCTGAAAGTCGTAAAACACCGCCCCCGCCGAGTGCACAATGCGGTTGCCCACAAGCACCGCCGCCGAGTTGCGGGGCATTTTCCCCGCGAGCCGCACGCGGCGCTCAAAGTACTCCTCCGCCGAGATGCCCGGCGAAATCTCGCCGCGCGCAACCAAGTGGGGCCGCGTCTCAAACGCAGGCTGCCCGAGCGCCACGCCGGGCAAGCCGGGCCGCTGCGGGAGGCTTGGTTTCTGCAATAGTCGGCAACGGGTGCTCAAGCGGCGGACCCGGTTCATTTCCCGACCTTGGCTGCAGGATTTTTCAAATGTACCAGTTGGACCCCGTCCGGGGCTTCCGGCGAGCGAGTGCGGGCGCCCAGCGGTTCCGCGGCGGCTCGGGCCGCGCGCCGTATACCGGGTTCGACTGCATCCCGTGGAACCTCTCGGAAAAACTGGGCCAACCGGCCTCGGCCCGGTCGCAGAAGATCCAGCTCCGCGGGTTGCGCTCAATGTTCCGCGACAAGCTGCTCCTCTTCCGCGTCGGGTCCGTGTCCTTTTACCGGGAGGACATGCACAACTTGCAGCCTGGGGAGTGGCTCAACGACAACAACATCTCGCTCGTGTATGAGCTCCTCGCCAGCTGGCTCGCGCAGCAGGCCTTTGGCAGCCAGCTCGTGCTCTTGTACCCCGCCTTGGTGCAGCTAGTCATGCACACCGAGGGCAACGTGGCGGGGCTCTTCCCGCCCGAGTACGCCAAGCTGCACTTTGTCTTTTTCCCCTTCAACGCCACCGAAGAGGACGCAGCGTTGGAGGAGGCCAACAACGGCGACCACTGGGTGCTCTGCGTCTACTCCAAGGTGGACCAGACGCTCCACGTCCTCGACTCGATGGCGGCCCACGACACGCTGCCCTTTGAGCAGTTGGCCCGCAAAATCGGCAAGCACGTCACGGTGGCGCACGCAAAGTGCCAGCAGCAGGACAACTTTGACGACTGCGGCGTGTTCCTCCTCATGACAACGTGCCACCTCGTGGCGGGGCTCATGCTGGGGCAGGCCGTCAGCTTCAGCCTCGAGGACGTGCAGCTCGACCCGTTGGCGGCGCGCGTCGCCATGGCGGAGATGGTGGTGGCCTTGGCCCGTCACCACTCGTAGACGCTCTTGACAACGACGCCGGCAACGTACAGCGCCGCCGCCTGCGCATGCACGCTGTGCGCCAAGCGGTCGAGCCGCAGCGCGAGCGGCTCGTGCGGGGCGCTCCGGAAAAACTCGTCCCGCGTCTTGTCGTAGCACACCCCCGCCTCTGCCCCGCCCAAGGCGCACAAGGCGAGCACGAGCGCATTGGCGTCCGCGGCGCCCATCTGCGCCAAGAGCTCGGCGCGCGGGACCCGCAGCGTCACCGACATAATCAATAGAAACATCTTGACATCCACCGTGCGGCTCCAAAACAGCCAAAAGCGCAGCGTGAAAAACACCGCAAACCGCGCCGACAAGCGCTCGCGCGCCTCGCCAAACTGCGCCCGCGCAGCAGGAAAGTCCACCGCGGCCAAAAGGCACATGGCCCTGTAAACGTGCGCGGGCAACGGCGCCTCCAGCGAGAAAAACGCCGCAATCGCCGGCGACGTCAGGTCGCTGAGCGTCAACTCCTGGAACGGGCGCACCACCGCAAACGCCAACGCGTACATGTACACCGCCGCGTCGTAGAGGTGCAACAGCCGCAAAAGCTCAAGCTTGGGCATGAGCACACGGAAAAGCTCCACAAACGCAGCATAGTCGCCGTCGGCCCAGAGCGCAAACGCCCCTAGCCACTGGCAGAGGTCGTAGTAGTGGAACTCCGCGGCAACGGCGCCCCGCACCTCGCCAGGCACCTGGTTGTGGTTGAGATGCGCGCACTTTTCGTGGTAGCGCCGCACGTTGCGCAAGTACCGGAGCACGTCCTGGCAGCACTCCTCGGGCCGCTCCAGCCGCTCGAGGCCGGGCAGCCACATGCACTCGAGTTTCCCCGCCATGAGGAGAAAGTGCAACTGAAAGTAGCAGTTCTCAATGAGGCCGCTGTAGCTCGACACCTGCAGCGCAAGCGGCATGTCCGTGCGCACCTGCCCCACGAGCTGCATCCACTCGTCGTTCTCGGCAATGTACAGCGGGGCAAACACCGCCAAAAAGGACTGGAAAACCTCTTTGGGGCCCGCGCTGCGGTCCTCCGTGAGACAGCGCGGGGTCTCGGCGCGGGCGATGTCCAGCCGCCACTCTTCGGTGTACTTTGAGTCGTGACGCACAAGCCGCAAAAGGCTCGAGACGCAGGGTGCGAGGGCCTGGTGTCTGTCCATGATTTCGAGGGCACCGAGGGCATGTTGCAGCCGCTCGTCGTCGCCGAGCAGGGTGTTGAGGGCGTCGCGGGCGAGCTGGTGTACCTTGATGAAGTCCATGTGTGAGGTGGGGTGTACTTGTCTTGGGACTCGGGTGTATTTGTCTTGGGACTCGGGTGGGCGGTGAGAGTCGTGGCTGTCTTGGCGGGTTATTATCTGCACGTGACGGCACGTGAGTATCGCGTGACATGTTAGATTAGATGCCAACGCCAGCCTGCGGCAACCTAAAGGCGAGGCAGTTAAGGCACTTCGCTTGGTTATTCCTTTGTCTCTGATGCTCCCGTTTATTCGCGCCTATGCTACAGCCTCCATGCCCGGACTTTTCTCGTCGCTCGCTCGGCTCTTTTCGTCGCTCTCGCTCTGTGCCCCGCTCTGTGCCCCACTCTGTGCCCCGCTCTGTGCCCCGCTCTGTGCCCCACTCTCTCCCCCACTCTCTCCCCCGCTCTTTACCCCACTCTCTCCCCCGCAGTCGCTCCTTGGCTTCTTCCGGGTGCCCTTGCCCACCGCCTGGATGTTCTCCTCGGGAAACACACGGGTGCCCCACAAGACATAGCCGCCGTGGCCGCGCTGCGTCATGAGCGGGTGCAAGCGCCCCTTTATCGTTTGGTAACGCCTGGCTCTGGTCTCAAAAATGGTGGGCGCCAACACGCGCTTGTCTGCCGTGAGCGCGTGCTGCGCCTCGAGAAGCATTTCCTTGAAAGCGCTGTAGAGCACAATGGGCCGCGAGCCGCCCACGGGCGGGATGAGGTACGGCAAGAGCAGCCTGGTGTTGAGGGACAGCACGGCGATGGCGGCGTCGAAGTTGCCCCGCTCCAACAAGGCCAAGGCGTCGTTGATGCTGTGCGCGCGCAGCCGCCGCCGCTCGTACTGCGTGCGCTTGTGTTGCTTCATGGCGAGGACCTCTTCTGCGGGGAGGTCAGTCCACGCAATGTGCTCGTTGCGCGGGTCCGCGAACTGGAGCCAGCTGAGCAGCAGCACCATGTGGGCGATGTGCTCGTCCGGGTAGTCCAGGTGGCGCAACGCCGCGAGGTTCAAGTGCTCGTTCTCGTGCACCACCAAGATGTGCCCCTCGCCTTGCATGCGCTCGAGCATGGCGTACACCACGACGCCCGCGGTGTCGTCGGTGACGATGTAGCGCCCGCCCGGCCGCACGTTGGCGTAGCTGAGCACGAGCCCCAACGTCTCCTCGCTCATGTCAAGGACCTTGCCAATGTCCTTTTCAATGTAGTACTGGAGGAGCTGCGACGCGCCGAGGTAGTCCACCCTGAAGCGGCGGAGGAACTTTTGCTGTTTGCGGCGGAGGTACTTTTGCTGCGAGTACACCGTTTTCTTGTCGAAGGCCGCGTGCCCCGCGATGATGCGCTGGATGATCTGCTGCCCCACCTGCGACGAGGCCCCGCGCGCCTTGAGCTGCTCAATGTCGTCGGCGCTCAACTGCTGGATCTGGGCGCCGGCGTTGACGAGGTCCTGGTTGGAGTCCGCCAGCACCTCAAAGTACTCGCGGATGTCGTCGTGCGTCACCTCGTCGTCGTCGGGCCCCGCCACGGCGACGTTGTCGCTGCCAATCTCGAAGGTGGTGCCCCACGGGTGGCCCAACACGGACAGCACCTCGAAGGAGCCGAACTTGGCGAGGCCCACGAGGCCGCTTTCGCGCAAGCGCACGACCTTGCAGCCGCCGCTGGGCATGCTCACGAGCGCGTGCTGCCCCGCGGCGATGCGCAGGCGGTTCTTGTCCGCGGCGATGAGCAGGTGGTTTCTCATACTGCAGGTTGGCGCATCGCAAAAATGGGAAGAAGAGCCAGAAACAAGCAGGGCGCGCCGGAGCCGCTCGAGCCCGTGTTGACGCGGCGCCTGCGCACGGCGAAGAAGGAGCGCGCCGCCAAGCGGCAGCGGCTCGAGCCGGAGCCCGCGCACGAGCCCGGCCCGGAGCTCGCCGAGGCGAAAAAGGCCTTGTTCAGCGACCTGGACGACTCCAGCGCCCTGGACAGCGACGCGGGCCACGTGTTCAGCGACGACGAGCTCGAGCTCAGCGACAACCTCGAGGACTTGAACGCAGAGAACATGGAGGCGCTTTCGCGCCGGTTGGACGAGGAGGAGGAGCAGGAGGCCGCGGAGGCCGCGGCGGAGTTGGTGCAGGGCGCCGTGGCGCGGGCGCAGATCCTCCCGACCGACGCCGAGCGCGAGGCCAGCGCGGCGCAGCCCGTGGACATCAACTTTGTGCGCACGCGGATGCTCGAGATTGTCAAGGTGCTCGAGAAGTTCAAGGAGATGGGCGAGGCCGGGCGGCTGCGCGCGGAGTACACGGCGCAGCTCGTGGCGGACATCTGCAGCTACTTTGGCTACAGCGAGTTTCTCGCCAGCAAGCTCTTTGAGCTTTTCTCGCCCACGGAGGCGCTCGAGTTTTTTGAGGCCAACGAGGTGCCGCGCCCGGTGACGATCCGCACCAACACGCTCCGCACGCGGCGGCGCGACTTGGCGCAGCGCTTGGTGAACCGCGGCTGCAACTTGAAGCCCATTGGCGCGTGGACCAAGGTCGGGCTCCAGGTGTTTGACTCCGCGGTGCCCATTGGCGCGACGCCCGAGTACTTGGCGGGGCAGTACATCTTGCAGGCGGCGCTGTCGTTTTTGCCCGTGATTGCGCTCGATCCGCAGGAACACGAACGCATCTTGGACATGGCGGCGGCGCCGGGCGGCAAAACCACCTACATCTCGGCGCTCATGAAGAACACCGGGTGCGTGTTTGCCAACGACGCCAACAGGGCCCGCACGCGCGCGCTCATTGCCAACATCCAGCGGTTGGGGTGCAAGAACACCGTTGTGTGCAACTACGACGCGCGCGAGTTCCCCAAGGTCATTGGCGGCTTCGACCGCGTCTTGTTGGACGCGCCGTGCTCGGGCACGGGCGTGATTGCCAAGGACGAGTCGGTCAAGCAGCTGCGCACCGAACGGGACTTTTTGCAGATCCCGCACCTCCAGAAACAGTTGCTCTTGAGCGCCATCGACTCCGTCAGCGCCGCGTCCGCCGGCGCCACCATCGTCTACTCCACGTGCTCCGTCGCCGTCGAGGAGAACGAGGCCGTGGTGGAGTACGCCTTGAAAAATAGACCCAACGTGCACTTGGTGGACGCAGGGCTCCAGATCGGCAAGGAGGGCTTCCGGTCGTTCCGCGGCCGCCTGTTCCACCCGTCCATGGCCTTGACCCGCCGCTACTACCCGCACACGTACAATGTCGACGGCTTCTTTGTGGCCAAGTTCAAAAAGACGGCGCCGCTGCCCAAGGACCTGTCCAAGGCCGGCGCCAGCGAGAAGGAGCACGAGGCGCGCGAGAGCATCATCAACGACGACTTCTCGGTGTTTGACGACGCCGCGGACAGGGAGATTATCGAAAAGAGCACAAAGCGCAGCTTGAAGAGGCGCGGCATTGACCCGAGACGGAAATAGTAATGATAGCATGAACCGAGCCACGGGCATTGGAGAGCGAGCTAGACGGTGTGATAAGGCAGCCAGGAAGTCAAAGTGGAGTAAGCCACGTTCAAGTTGAAGTGCGAGCCATGGCAAGCTGAGTGCGAGCCACCTTCGAACCTGGGCACAGCCGTAGGCAAAGGAGGTAGAAGTGCTGAGTGGTGTCATCCGTAAAGGCGAGCCACGGTGTGGATAATCGGTGGGCGAGTTACACGGAGTCGTCATCGTGATTTAGGAACATGGCAGTGAGTGGTCCGCAAGTAGAGCGATTTGGCGATCCATAAGTGAATGACGAATCAATGGAAACGGAAGCTGAAGTGGGCCGTGCGTGGAACGGACCCACGAAGGCCGCAAAGACCTAGCCATCACCAAAACTAGTCCCGAAATCAGACGAGTCAAAGGACAACCGTGTCCATTTCTCTATGTAAGTACCCTCGAGCCCCGACCTTGCACCACAGACCAACGCAGATTCCACCTAACCAGTCGTTGACTCCAATGAGCGCTTCCCGTTTCTCAACCACCCAGGCCTGTGCCGCTCACATCAAACACACATTGCCCAACCCGTGCTCCTTGATGTACTCGGCGCCCATCTCCTCGTACTCGGCCCTGGTGACGTACGTGGGCTCGGCGTTGGCCCAGCGCTGCATGCCGCGCCAGGGGTCCCGGATCGGGTCCAGCGCCTGGGTCACGTTGAGCGGCGCCCCCACGGGCAAGAACGCCGTCATCTCCGTGCGCAAGCGCAGCGCAAAGTTGGGCAAGAGCAGGGCGCCGCCGGTCAAGAAAACGTGCTCAATGAGCCTGCGGGACGTGCCCAGGGCAAAGTCGCCGTCGAAGCTGCGTGTGAGGAGGTGCTGCGCCACCTCGGGGATGCCCGCCAGGTCGAGCCCGGCCATGTGCGGCTGGAAGTAGATCTCGGGCACGCGGATGCGCTCCACGTTCAAGTGGAGCTGGTGGTTGCGCTTCACCACCTCCGGGTGGCTCGCCAACTCCTCCGGGTCGTGGCCCTCGGCCTGCAACGCCACGGTCAAGTTCTGGCGCGGGCCGTGGATGAACTTGTGCAACACCAGCGTGCGCCAGTCAAACAGCTCCAGCACCGCCAACGTGTCCTCGTGGTGGAAGTTGGGGTCGTGCTCGAGAAGGTCGCCCTCGACGCGCATAACCTCCGCGTTCAAGAGCTCCTGCTCCTCCTCGAGCGCCTCGTTGCTCATGTCGCGGTACGCGTTCCAGTCGTCGTCGTTGGCGCCAAACGTGTCGGTGGGGTCGTTGTCGATGGTGGAGCCCCGCTTGCGCTTCTTGGCGCCCGAGTCGTTGGCGAGGTTGGCAATGTACTTCATGCGCTGCTGCGCCGCCATGCTCTTGCGGTCCTTCATCAGCTCGAGAAGCCGCCCGTTGCTCTTGAGCTTCAGCACCAACTTCAGGAGCTCGTCGCGCCGCGCCGCGCACCAGCCCGCGAGGTCGCGCTCGCGCCACGCCGCCTGCTCCTTGGCGTGCTGCGCCTTCTCCTCCTCCTCCTTGTCCTTCTCCTCGCGCGCCCGTAGCCGCGCGTCGTGGCTGGCCTTCAAGAGCCTCTGCTTGCGCTTCTCCTTGAGCTGCTCCTCGCCGAGCTCCAGGTCCGACACGTCCACCAACGGCCACGACTGCGCGGGCGCCTCGTCGTCGTCGTCCACCGACGTGCGCGCCTTCTTGAGCGCCTTCGCCAACTCGCCAATGTAGCCGTCGAGGTCCCTGACGCTCTCAAAGTCCTCCGTCTTCACGCGGCGCTCCGCGTCCGCTTTGCTCATCGCCAGCACCTCCGCCTTGAGCTCCACGTAGTACTCGTGCTCCTTCTCGCGCTGGAGAAGCTTCTCCATGCGCTTCTTCTTGGCCTGCTCCTGCAACCGCCGCCCCTGCTCGCGCCGCCGCTCCGCCATCCGCGCCAACTCCTCGTCCGTTTTCCTCGCCTTCTCGGGCAACACCTCCACAGGCACCTGCACCACCACGTCCTTGTGCTCGAGCACGTCCATGTCGAGAATCAGCGCGAGCTCCTCGTGGTAGCTCTCCGACACGTACGCGTGGTCGTGCAAGAGAGCCGTCGTGTGGTGGCTCGAGAGCCGTGTCGGGAAAAACGGGTACTTGAGCGCAAGCAGCCGCTGGAGAAACAGCAGCGCCTGGCTGCCGCCCCAGTCGATCCGCCGGCTGCTCGCAAGCACGCCCCGCCCGTCCACTACGGGGATGACGTGCGTCTGCTCGTGGCCCACTCCAATCACAAGACCCGTTTTCGGCGGATAGTTGTAAAAGGCGAAAAGCGAGTCGATCCCCATCGCCACCTGCGGCGCGCCGTACACCTCGTACAAGAGCTCGTACATGCCCTTGCGGTGGCTCAACGGCGCCGCCACGGGCTCCGTCATCACAATCGGGTTGCTCAACCGGCCGTCGCCCACCACGCTGAGGTGCTCAAAGGAAAAGTCCAATATATTCTCCACGTAGTCCCAGTTGGTGACAAACTGGCCGTCAAAGGGCAGCTTGGCGTTCGAGAGAAACGACGCATTGTTGGCGGCCTCTCGAAGCACGTCGTTGCCCACAAGCGTCAAGGTGCTCCCCAGCTTCCTGTCCCTGTACCGCGCCACTAGCGTGGGGAAGACATTGTGTGGGGCCGTGTCGGAGGTGAGCCCGACGCGAACGTTGGCCAGGCCAAAGTCGATGGCGATCGCGGTGCTCGCCGAGTAGTCACTGTGGAATGGCTCTGAGTCATTGGGCGCCTCCACGTCCCGTAGAGTGTGCACCACCTGCGGCGGTAGCTCGGGTATGGGCATGGTATGCAGGGCGGGTCCGGTGTCGTGTCCATGGGGTGGATATGACTCGTGGCTGGCGTTTGACAATTGGCGAGTCATGGCGACTCAATTATGTTATCAGGGTGCCTTGTTGAAGTTTCACAATTGGCCCATGCGGTGGGAAAATGAGTCGACAACGTTGAGTGTATCAGTGACTGTCCCGGTGTGAGGGCGTCAGCGGCTTCGAGAATGGCCAAAACCAAGCCCATGTGAGCCGGATTGGTTGCAGACGAGCCCATCCAGAAGGTAGTTTCGACCTCCCCGAAATCCCATCACAAAGGCTTTGCAACGTAGCAGAAGTGAGCTCCTCCACTGTTTTTGAAAATTTAATAAGACGAGACTGGGGCTCTATTGTTCTTTGAAAGATTATTAAACGAGACTGAAGTGCCCGTGACCGCTCAGGTCAACTGCCAAGCAGGTCAAATGGTGCCGTCACTCCTTCTGAAAGAGGCTCTGCGGCACGCAATAGCCCACATAGACCCCGCTAAAATCCATTGGTTTCGAAGAACCTTTAAAAATTGCTGGCTTAACGCTTTCTTCCTTGGTCGATCAGCATTTGGACCTCTCTTTATCAACGTTCAATTTGTCTCACTGTTTGATCGCTAAATCACCCTGCCAGGTCTACAAAACTAGGTCAAAGTTTATTCACTAAGCAATGACGCAGAAGAGGATGGCGCCGCCGGGCACCTTCACATTGTATTTCTGGTCCTTGGGAGCGTTTTTGGTTGGAGTCTGAACAGCCATGTTGTGGTGAAGAACGGAAAAGCACAACGGTTTATATAGCCAGCTTGGCCGATCAATGTTTCAAAGTTTGGCCATTTTTGGCTTGCAATGCAAATTTGTGGTGCCGAGCCTCAAGCGTGACTACTCAGAGTTTGTGAGGAAAAATCAGCGACAAATAGTTTCTACGCCATTGCGTAATGATTTGAAAATGACGACCCAGAGCCAAAGACAATGACAGATTTTCGTGTTAATCGTTACATTGAACCTTCCCTCCCTACCGATGACTTAAGAAAAGGACAAGCGACGAAGAGCGACGTAAGTTCATTACGATTTAAACGCACTGTGAGTGAAGATAATCCTTCACAACATCGCAACAGAAAACCCATACAACGTTCACGATGACATGAGTGAAGTTTCTGTCAGGTGTACTTCGACAGCTTCGGCCAGTTCCTATCACAGCCTTGCAAACGACTTTGCTCTTGTGATCCATTTTGTCAATAGCACTGCTCTGTAGAGAACGTGTTAACGGTCAAGGGCCTCCGAACATCTCACTTCTCGATTTCACCTATTCATGTGTGGATGGACAATGGCTTTGTTATCTTTGATGAAGCACGTTTTCTATTGTGAAAGTGAGCGACATAATATAGTTGTTTTGATGTATGAGTTCCTTCGTCTGACGAACATAAGGTAGTCTACAAATTTAAGAAAATGTGTATTTTCTAGGCAATAACGCAGAAGAGGATGGCACCGCCGGGCACCTTCACATTGTATTTCTGGTCCTTGGGAGCGTTTTTGGTTGGAGTCTGAACAGCCATGTTGTGGTGAAGAACGGAGAAGCACAACGGTTTATATAGCCAGCTTGGCCGATCAATGTTTCAAAGTTTGGCCATTTTTGGCTTGCAATGCAAACTTGTGGTGCCGAGCCTCAAGGCGTGACTACTCAGAGGTTGTGAGGAAATTCAGCGACAAATAGTTTCAACGCCATCGCGTAATGATTTGAAAACGACGACCCAGAGCCAAAGACAATGACATATTTTCGTGTTAATCGTTACATTGAACCTTCCCTCCCTACCGATGACTTAAGAAAAGGACAAGCGACGAAGAGCGACGTAAGTTCATTACGATGTAGACGCACTGTGAGCGAGGATAAAGCAACAGAAAACCTATATGACGTTCATGACGACATTGATGAGTGAACTTTCGGTCAGGTGTACTTCGACAGCTTCGGCCAATTCTTATCACAGCCTTACAAACGACTTCTGTTCTTGTAATCCGTTTTGTGAAAAGCACAGCACTGTAGAGAACGTGTCAAAGGTCAAGGGCCTCCAAACATCTCACTTCTCGATTTCACCTATTCATGTGTGGATGGACAATGGCTTTGTTATCTATGATAAAACACGTTTCTTGTTGTGAGAGTAGTCGACATAACCTAGTTTCCTTGATGTATGAGTTCCTCCGTCTGACAAAGATAAGGTAGTCTACAAATTTAAGAAAATTGTGTATTTTCTATGCGATAACGCAGAAGAGGATGGCACCGCCTGGTACTTTCACGTTGTACTTCTGGTCCTTGGGAGCGTTCTTGGTGGGGTTCTGAGCAGCCATGTTGTTGTAAAGTGGAGAGAAACATGCATCTTTATATAGGCTCTCCGTATGCTAAAGTGTTTCAAGTGGCTGCCTCTATGGGATTGCAATGCAATAATGTGGTGCCAAGCATTTGCGGCACGCGGGACAATAGGACTCAGTAGCGAAAGGAAAAGTAAGGTGCGTTGTTGGGGGTCGCTGACACATTGCCTGAGTATTGGTAGGCCGACCAGAATACCCAACGAACGTTCGGGGCCTTGGTTCGAAAAACAGCTTTAGCACAGTTAGTCTTTAAAGCTCGTAAAAAAGGCACAATTTGAGACTTAGGACATAGAGAGGCACGATGAAGTCGATCCTACAATGTATTGCGCTTACACTAGTGGATCGTGTTTTCGTGAAGGATCTCTCCCAAGTATTCATGATGTTGAAGGCGCTTCCATGTTTAATGAAGTATCTTTAAGATCCTCTGAGTCTTCACTTTACATCGTTGCGATACGACAATTTTGGCTTGACAAGACATCTTTGGGGATTTGAGAAGTTTTAATTCAATTTTCTGCTTCTCTTAATCCAGAGAATTGGCACTTGGGCTTCATCAAAATCGCTCGGTATGGTAACCGCTCTCTACATCGTCAGTGTTAGCGCTTCGTCTACAATCATAGAGTCAACCGTGCATTAACTAGGCAATGACGCAGAAGAGGATAGCGCCGCCTGGCACTTTCACGTTGTACTTCTGGTCCTTGGGAGTGTTCTTGGTAGGGGTTTGAGCAGCCATGTTGATATGAGAGAGAATGGGGTCTCTTTTATACTCCATTTACCAGCACAAGTGTTTCGCATGTTTACCGTTTTCGGATTGCAATGCACTTTTGTGGTGCCAAGCCCTGTGCGCCTCAAGGCGACGAATCAGGAAAGGTTTGGGCATAACGTAACTGCCTTCAGCCCTGTCTGATTTAAAGTAAGTGTCAAAAGTAACCTCATTGAGTCATGAGACTCATTACTCTAAGTGAGTGTTTCACGTCTACTATCATTGTAGGCTGTCAACGTGGGCGGAGCCCTTTTCAAACAACTTCCTGTCTCGGTTCGAGAACGATCATGGGCAATCCAATCGACGCATGTCTGCAATTGATCACTTGTTCGCTATGCGTGCTTGGCTTTACCCACAAGCTACGGCTTTCACAATAAGTTCTTCCTACAAGAAAGACTGGCATAGCGACGTCCTATTTCACGCAAACCTCATTATACTCGAGACGACTCAATTACGAAGACTCGTCAAACCTTGTCCAGATTCCACCACGAGTCACCCCGTAAACACACCTGCACATGGCCAGTATCAACTCAACGGAGGAGTCCCAGCTCAACGTCCAGGGGTACAACATTGTCACCATTCTCAAGCGGCTCGAGGCCGCAACCTCCCGTTTGGAGGACGTGTCCATTTTCCAAGAGGAAGCGGCCCTGTCGGCCAGCCGGGCGGCGAAACCGGCGCCGAAGTCGGCGCCAAAGACGGCCCCCGCGGCCCCGCTGGCGCCCAAATCCCCCGAAACGAGTCCCGAAAACCCCTTTGTTGCGGCGTTCCGCAACCTCGTGCAAAACGACGTGCTTCCCTTTGTAGCGCTTTCTGCCGACGTGGACCCCTTGGTGGGCCAGGCCGCGGAGCAGTTCCACCAGGGATTCCTCGAGGAGTGCAAGTTTCTCGAGCTCGTGGGCAAGGCGCAGAAGCCGGCGCCCACCGACGCCATTTTCGCCAAGCTGTTGGAGCCGCTCAACAAGGCCATTGAGGCCATCAATGCGCTCAAGGACGGCAACCGGAAGTCTGCATACTTCAACCACTTGAACACCGTGTCCGAGGGCGCCGCGGTGCTCGGCTGGGTGGTGTCGCCGACGCCGGCGCTGTACGTTGGGGACATTGCCGAAAGCGCCCAGTTCTGGCTGAACCGCGTGCGCAAGGAGCACAAGGAGCAGGCCGCGTGGGTCAAGGCGTTGCTGGATTTGTTTGACGCGTTGCGGCTGTACGTCAAGGAGCACCACGCCACGGGGCCGCTGTGGAACGCCAAGGGGAAGCCGTTGGCGGAGGTGTTGGCGGGCGCATCGAGCGCCCCTGCCCCGCCCCCGCCCCCGCCCGCGGGGTTGTTTGACGAGCCCCCGCAGGCCGCCGGGCCCGGCGGGTCTGGCGCCGGGATGGGCGCGGTGTTTGCCGACCTCAACAAGGGCGAAAACGTCACGTCGGGGCTCAGAAAAGTGGACAAGTCGCAAATGACCCACAAGAACCCGGCGTTGCGCGAGAAGCGGCCGCCGCCGCCGAAAAAGCCCCAGAGCCTCGCGGCAAAGCCCCCGGCGGCAAAGCCGAAAAAGAGCCCCCGCATGGAGCTCGTCGACACAAAGTGGATCATCGAGCACTACACCAGCCTGGACGTGTCGGGGCCCCTCACGGTGGAGGTGACGATGCAGCAGCTGGTTTTCATTGGCAACACCGACGGCGTCACGGTGCAGATCAAGGGCAAGGGCAACGCCGTGCTGGTGCTGGAGACGCGCAACACGGGCATCGTCGTCGACCTGCTCATCTCGGGCGTCGACGTGATCAAGTCGTTCAAGTTTGGCGTCCAGGTGACGGGCAAGGTGCCCTTGATCACGGTGGACAAGCTGGACGAGGGGAGCATCTACCTCTCTGCGGCGAGCGTCGAGGCCGAGGCCCCCGTGGTCACGAGCAACTCCACCGCGATCAACGTCAACGTGCCCTCGGAGGACGACTTTGCCGAGTTGTCTGTGCCTGAGCAGTTGAAGCACTACGTGCGCGACGGCAAGTTGGTGAGCGAGGTGGTGGAGCACGCGGGGTGACTGGGGAACAGTTGTAGGTATAAGGGAAGTGGCCTGAACATTGTAGGTACGAGTTGTTGCTGGTGGCACTCGAGAAGTGTAATGTGGCACTCGAGAAGTTAATGTGGCACTCGAGAAGTTAATGTGGCACTCGAAAAAGGTTTGTGCCAGATTGGGCATGCACTGGAGGTAAGAAGTGTCTTATCGAATCAATGTAGGCTACTGTTTGTGGATGGTGCGTCACTGAGTCATTTGGATTGAGTCGCAGGTGGCTCGTGGAAACAACACGTGCCCGCCCACGTGACTTTCCAGAAGGATCCATCTCGCGAAAAAAGACTCGACACCCGCCACGCACCATGGTGAAAGACACAAAGTTCTACGATCTTCTCGGCGTGCTGCCGCTGGCGTCTGAGAACGACCTCAAAAAGGCGTACCGCAAGGCCGCCCTCAAATACCACCCGGACAAGAACCCGTCGCCCGAGGCGGCGGAGAAGTTCAAGGAGCTCTCGCGCGCGTACGAGGTGCTCTCGGACGAGCAGAAACGGGAGGTGTACGACCTGTACGGCGAGGAGGGCCTCAACGGCGGGGGCATGCCCGGCGGGATGGGCGCGGAGGACATTTTCAGCCAGTTTTTCGGCGGCGGTTTCGGCGGCATGGGCGGCATGGGCGGCATGGGCCAGCGGGGCCCGCAGCGGGGCAAGGACATTAAGCACCTGATTCCGTGCACGCTCGAGGAGCTCTTCAAGGGCCGCACGGCCAAGTTGGCGCTCAACAAGACGGTGCTTTGCGGGCTGTGCAGCGGGCGCGGCGGCAAGGAGGGCAAGGTGACGCAGTGCAAGACGTGCCACGGCGCCGGCGTGACGTTTGTCACGCGGCAGATGGGCCCGATGATTCAGCGGTTCCAGACGGTGTGCGACGCGTGCCACGGCCAGGGCGACGTGTGCGACCCCAAGGACCGCTGCGGCGCGTGCAAGGGCAAGAAGACGCTGCAGGAGCGCAAGATTTTGGAGGTGCACATTGACCCGGGCATGAAGGACGGGCAGCGCGTGGTGTTTCGCGGCGAGGGCGACCAGGAGCCCGGCGTGACGCCCGGCGACGTGATTTTCGTTGTCGACGAGCGCCCGCACGAGAAGTTCCAGCGCAAGGGCGCGGACTTGTACCACGAGTGCGAAATTGACCTCGCCACGGCCATCACGGGCGGCGACGTGGCGTTCAAGCACGTTTCGGGCGACTGGATCAAGTGCAGCATTTTGCCGGGCGAGGTGATTGCCCCGGGCGCCATGCGCGTCATTGAGAAGCAGGGCATGCCCGTGCCGCGCCTGAGCGACCGCGGCAACTTGTTTTTGAAGTTTTCGGTTGTGTTTCCCAAGGCGCACTTTGCCCTGGAGGAGAAGTTGGCGCAGCTCGAGGCCCTCTTGCCCAAGAAGAAGCTGCCCGCGATCCCCAGGGGCGCCGAGGTGGATGAGTGCGACCTCGTGGCGGTGGACCCGTACAGACACGCCAAGCCCGACCGCGCCCACGACTCGGACGAGGAGGAGCAGGGCGGCGCAGGCGTCCAGTGCGCGTCCCAGTAACAGTATAGACGGAATGGTATTTATGGGATTGTAGACTGGTGGTTTCACGGGTTTAATGGTTGGAGGAGCTGAAGTGATGTGAGTAAGGGTCGTAAAGCTTGATGTGAGTAAGGGTCGTAAAGCTTGACGCGAAGGACTGGCTGTTGCGTGTAGGGCTCTGTGGTGCGATGTTCAGGGCAATGTGTAGACTTCAGGAAAGTGACAACGATTCTGTGATCTTTTTTGCAATTTCGCAGAATGTGATGGTTTTTGTGTATTTTCGTAGACGCCTTGGTCGAACCTCACGCGGCGTCTTGCTCCTTCAATGCTCCTTTTGAAACCATCTTTAACGAAAGCCTTCCTATAGCCTTACATGTGTTTCAAAACTTCCATGGGCGAATTCGGCTTCCACCCAACCACACATCGAATTCTTCCCGCTGAATCACGATAGGGTTTCGTTTGCCAGTCAGGGAGCAACCCTTGTGTCTCCTCCACCTGTGACTCGTACCCCACTTCGAATACAAAACCGCTACACCGCAGCGGCAAAACCACATTTTCAACTAGAGCCCTGTAAAACTCGAGGTTCCCCACAAGCGCTAGTTTTGGTTCCTGCCGCACAGACCGCTCGACGCCGTTCTCGGCAACAGGCTTCATGTAGTCATCCAAGGGAATGTACGGCGGGTTGGCCGTCACCAAGGTGAAGTGCCCCTCCACCTTCTCACTCAAAACATCGAGTCTTTTAACGTCAACGGCGGACGCACAGTTTTCGCGCGCAAGCTCTAGTGCCGCTTCTGAAACGTCACACGCTGTGAAGTCGCCCTTTAGGTGGTGCTGCAAGAGAAGAGGAATGCATCCAGTGCCGGTGCATGCGTCAAACACTTTTAGCGGCTGTCCCTGTAGCACACGTGCCGCTTTCGTCACCCACTCGGCGGTTTCCCAGCGCGGGATCAACACGCCTGGTTTGCATTTGATGTCCAAAGGGCCAAACGGCTGGGAGCCCAAAATGTACTGGAGGGGCTCGTGGCGGGCTCTGCGGAGCACTGCCGAGCGCCACAACTGTTTAGGGAGCTCCTGCGTAATCCAGCGTATTTCAGAGCGTGCCTGGCGGCGCGGGAGCGCGCGGGCGAGGGCGGCGGCTGGGTGGTGCAACCACCGGGGCATGCATTGATCACGTGACTCATCACATGACATCACGTGTATGCATCCTATTTACGTTACATGCCCTTGCGGGCGTAGTACATGTACGCCCGCTCGTGGACGGCCACGGGGAACGGCGAGATGACCTCGCTGTGGCCCGGCCGCGCCACGGGGTCGCGCAAGTAGACGGCGTGGCACGTGGCAAACGACACCTCAATGTGCGCCGGCAACACGGCAAACGCCCCGAGAAAGGGCCGCGGCGTCCACGGCGTGAAGTACGCCTTCAGCGGGTCCTGGCGGCCAAAGAGGCCGCGCTGCCAGGGCAACGCCACGTGCGCGGACGCCTCGTTTTCCAACACCAGCGCCTTGTCGAGCGGTTTGTGGGGCACGAGCCTCTTGGCAAAGTCGGACGTGAACTGGCTGAAGGACGGCCCGTTTGCGGCGACGCGGAGGTGCTCCATGTGCTCGGCGACAATCTCCTGCAAAATCTTCTTTGTCTTGTGGGCCAAGGTGCGTTCGGCGTCGGAGCCAAAGTCGGCGGCCTTTTGGCGCACAAACGCGGCGCACTCGGCGGCGCCGTGCAGCGCCACGAGCGGGTGCTCGGCGTCGGCCAAGAGCTCGTACACGCGGGCGCAGCGGGCGTGGTTCTTTTCGGAAAAGGGCCACGGCTGGGCGGCGGCCTTGGCGCCCAAGACGGCCGCCAACACCAGCTCGCGCGTGGTGCTGCGCTGCGCCTCGCGCATCTGGGCGTCCGTGTCGTGCGTCGGCGCTGCCTTTTGCGGGTCCAACAGCGCCGGCCGTGCCTGCTGCATGTTCCACACGTCCAACGGGTTCGCCTTGGCCAAGCGCACGTGGCGGTTCCACGCGGCAATCTGCCGCAGGTCCGTCCGGAGCGCCGCCGCGAGCGACGGCTTGGCGCGGCCCATGGCCAACAAGACCTTTTCGGGGTCCACGCTGAACATGTCGCCGCTTCTGAGCGGGAAGCTGCCGTTGCGCACAACCACGCCGTTCACGCACACGCTGCCCGCCTTGACAAAGTCGCGCGCCTGGCGCACCAGCAGCGCAAACATGGCCCGGAAAAGCGCCGTCTCCAAACGCCGCTCCAACGGCGCAAACGTCTGGAGGGGCAACGGCGTCGCAGGCACCTCCACGCCCTTGAGCGAGGCGTCGAGCTGCGCCACACTCTGCAACTTCAGGTCAAAGAGCTGCTTCCACTGCTTCTCGCGGATGTGCTCGCCGTGGTAGGCCCGCGTCTCCTGTTTGGCCAGCCACTTTTGCTGGAAAAGCGTCTTGCGGCCGAACCGCGGCGCGCGCGCCTTGTACATGTTGAACAAGTTGTACTTGTTCATCAGCGCGCGGATGCGCCCGCGCGCGGCGGAGAAGAGGTTGTCGCCGGCCCGTGGCATCTGGTGAAAAGTCGTGTGCGGCACAAACGATGAGTCGTTGGCGGCTCGAGCACGAGGTGCTCCTCTTTAGCCTCGTGTGCTCCCACAAGCCCGCGGGCGAGCACCGCGACCGCAACATGCTGCACATTGTCGCCGAATTGAACCGCACGGGCGACTTCTCGGAAAAAGACGTCTGGGCAAAGTTGCGCCAGCACTTCAACTTGGACAAGGTGGAGGAGATTGAGCGCGGCGACCTGCAGCTCTCCTCCGACTTGAGCGACGTGGGCATCGACGACGACATGCCGGACATTGCCCCGGAAAAGGAGCCCGAACGCGAAAACGACGAGGACCCGCCGAGGCGCAGGCGCAGGCGGCGCGGGGCAGACGACAGCGACGACGAGCAGGAGGTGCGCAAGCGCACCCGCCTGGCGCTGCGCGCCGAGCCGGAGAAACGGAAAAAACCAAAGGAGGAACCAAAGCGCCGGCCCACCCGCAGGAGCACTCGCCGGAAGAACTGATTCTGACGCGGAAACTGAGGAAGGGGCTGCGTGGGTCAACGGGAGGCCAAGATGGGCCTCCAGTTGTTTGAAACGGACATGCAGTTTGTAACGATATATGACGAGCGACGTGGATTAGACGAATTTGTAGTGCAAAGGCCTAAAGCCAGCCTGTTTGTTGCACGAGGAATCAGTTGATTATAGACGCAACGAGCAGGACTTGACTTTGCTTTTTAACGAGCATTGGCTCTTTCGCAGAGCTCGTTTAAAAGTCACAGACACGGGCTTCCTTGATTTCAATTGGTTTTGGAATTCACCGGCTTTTATACTCGAAGTAGAATAATCGTCACACTGTTTTTGGCTAGGGTGCTAAGCGGGGCGCCTAGTCGCAGATATGCGGCACTTCATAACGTAAGCTCTGATACGGCTCATACGGCGAATCCGGCAATGTCGGAAATGGAGCGAAAATGCCAACGCCGCAAGAACTCATACAATCACTTGAACCAAGTGCTACTAAATATGTTACTGAAGCCTGGTTCGGGATAGTTCTCGCAGAGCCGAGTTTCGTGCACAATACCTTTTGAAAACATCGCTCGAACTCATTCAAATCGTTACTCGAGTTCGATGCATACGAAATGGCAAGACCCATGCATCATAGTGTCTGGAAGGAGAAGCTAGGACAGACCTTGAGCCGGAACACGCCAAGAGGGTTCTCCAAGCTCGACTACCGTGAAACATACTCATTGTTGTTTGCTCGCAATCTGTAAGCTTTGAGCCGGCTTCCTCACATACCATGCGAAGGGCTTTACACAGCCTGCGGACAAATGCCCGCGCTATTTGACGATTCGTCATCTTTCGTCTTTGTGCGTCAACAACGCGCACGTAATAGCGAACTCGAAGGCCCAAAATCAAAGCGAATCATCGTAGTATGACTTCAGTCCTTTTCAAAAAACCAGAGCTCGACACCTTTATGCAAAAATGAGGAGGACTCGTGAGTTTGTTCACGCGCTCTAGCCTGAGTCCTGCTTCTTATTTCAGCCTTTATTTATCATTCACGTCGTGATAAACGGAATCACAAAGGCCGTCCTGGCAAACAAATGCTCAAAAAGAAGCGCGCACATGCCCCATATCAAGGCCTCCCCAACCAAAACCCACACTTTGAGCCTGAGCGCCAAGCCCCAGCCTGACGCAGCCTCGACGCTGTCCACAATTCCCGCGTTGGCGAGCAAAATTGCTGCAAAACAAAGGTGGAACTCGCTCAATCTATAATAGAGCCCGCGTCGCGACCTCTCCACGATGCGGCTTTGAGTCGAGCCCACATTTCTGCGCAGGCCCACAAGCTCCACAATGAGCGCCACAGCAAACACAGTGATGCTAGTGAGAGCAGACCAAACAACAAGGTCCCTGCACTTGAGGACGGTTTCGGCCTGCGTTTCGGTAAAGACGCCAGACTTGAATACCCAACTAAATAGTATGTGGGCAGAAAGATAGAGCCGGCAACGGTACGTGAGTTGACTGACAGCTCGATTGTCCTGTGACTTATTGAGCTCGATGAGGCTTTCTGGCAGGCCTTCATCTGCGGCTTTCGACGTGGATTTCTCGTCAACTGAGAACTCGTTCAGGTTCATAGTGCCCAGATTGGCCTTATCGAGCGCCTTCTCGTGCTGCGATAACTTTTCGTTTTGTTTCGCAACAGAATCATTTGGTTTGAGGAGAAAGATTGCGGGGGCTGATGCGGGCGAAATGTGGGGCAGCTTTTCTATTCCCAATTGAGGGGCATCCTGCGCAGCCATTTTTGATCTCGCTTGATACCTAATTGAGTGTCAGCAACGCCGAGTGCTGATACTTGATGCAAGTAAAAGCAGGTCCTCGGGTGAATTGGGGCAGCCAAGATGTGGGAAATGAGCGATTGGGGTGCGTCTTTCCTGTGTGTAACCTGCACGCGGTTCCTACGTCTAATGCAGAGGGCTCAAAAGGCAAACAGCGAGTTCTCAAAGTGCTCGATACTCAAAACTTGCCATTTTTGTGGCCGGCGAAAGTAGATGGTGAGGTGAGGAATCGCACTGTCAAAGCACACTATGAGTTTTCGAGGGTCTGAGGCCCTATCGTCGATTGAGGTTCAAATTTGAACTTCAAGCTTCATCTGTGGAGTATGAGTTTGTGTGCCGTAAACTGAAAAATTATGGTGCATCAATTTGGGTCAGGAGTCTCCATGGTAATCTCCCCTGAGGGAGGTTAAGCGTACCCTCATTTGAAAGAGTGTTTCATCTCAAAAAGTCTAGGAGCACATCGGCATCAAGTGATATCCCCGACTATGTTATCCACATCAACGTCGAAGAAGGACTGCGCTCTCTCAATATACCCTACAAACAAGTCATAGGGCGCCTGGGCCATCACACCCAGACGCTGAAAGGGAAGGCCCAGACGAGAAGAAAAAATAAAATACTAGGCTCGTTACGACAAGGGGGATAAATCAAACCCACATACAAAAGTCAATGACCCATGGTGTGTCTCCCGCCAACCAGCCAGAGAGTCATCTGACTAAGATCGTCGTCTACTGTCAATGCTTAAATGGCGTAGCAGCGCGCCCGAGCTGAACCGAAGTTGCAGTTTATTAGCGAATTTACGACGTCTCGTCGGACTTTGAATACCGTCTCATATCGCATCAAGTCTCCACCAAAAATCAACTCTTTTATTCACCACCGCAGTCTGTCGCACGCATCTTCAACCCAATCACTTCCACATTAAGTGTGGTCTACAACCCTCCCTGCATGGACCACGGCCGGTCTGTGCGTCACATGATCTTCACGTGCGTGAAAAACTTTCATCATGTCTGACGCTTCCGTTTCGTACGCTGCGCTTATTCTCGCCGACGCCGGCGTGGAGATCTCCGCCGACAACTTGCTTGCGCTCACGAGCGCCGCGGGCGCCAAGGTCGAGCCCGTTTGGGCCAACATCTTTGCCCAGGCCCTCGAGGGCAAGGACCTCAAGGAGTTGTTGTTCTCCTTCGCCGCCGCTGCCCCGGCCACCGGCTCTGCCCCTGCTGCCGCTGCGGGTGGCGCCGCCGAGGCCGCTGCCGAGGAGAAGGAGGAGGAGGCTGCCGAGGAGTCCGACGACGACATGGGCTTTGGCTTGTTTGACTAGTTAATGGACGAGTGGAGAGTGGAAAGGCGAGGTGAAGCCTGGGAATGGGATTGTAGTGTGTGGTGGTGAGTGAGTGGTAAGGATGAGTGAGTAGTAAGGTTGAGAAGCGAAGCTTAGTGATTGAGAAAAAGCTCGAAGGGGCGGAAAGTGCAGTGAAAAGTGAAATGAGTGGAAGGTTTAGGATAAGAGGGTGAAAAAATGATTAGAGGGTGAAAAAATGATTAGAGGGTGAAAAAATGATTAGAGGGTGAAAACAAAGGATAAGAGGTAAACTACAAAAATAACCGAAGGAGAGAAAACATTTTCACGTACACAAGACGAGTTGTTCCCGAACGGGCTTGACATTTTGCCAGATGAACCCATCCAATAAAAGTCAGGTGCGCCTCATGTGACGTGGTGGGGTCGTAGTTGACAATGATATACAAATACCAACCCGCATCACGTGCCGCTTACCAACTCCATTTGTCACCGCCTGTCACCTGACAGCTACCCCACACGACAAATCGCCTATTTTTATTTTGCTCATCTGGCATGCGGACTACCGGTTTTGCCAGACATGCATCTTGCTCATCTCTATTAGCCGCCCTGCTGATCCGGAACGTGTGGCGCCAGAAAGGGTCTAGTCTCCGCGCTGCCGCGACCGTTTTTCTGGTGCACGGGTCTGATCTAATTGCTGCAAATCGCTGCAGAAAATCTCAAATTTAGTTTGGTTGCGGACCATTACGCGTCCCCCCGGCAGCTGCTTGCTCGTCACCAGCAATGCGCCGGCCTGAAGCAACACTCCACCGACTCATTGTCGCCGGCCAACCCGGCCCCTTATCTGGCCGACCCATCTAGCCGTCCGGGTGAGCAGGATCTAGGATCTGGATCGAAAATGAGCTGCTGCCGAGGCATAATACTGGTGCACGGATCTCTGTTTCCGTGGGTACCAAATGGCGCGGCTAGACCGCATGTCCCCAAAACTCCGAACGGAGTCGGACAATGGGTATAGCAGAAGGTGGCACGATGTAAAGAGGCTAGCCGTGGAGAAGCGACAAAGTACTGCAGATAAGCCAGGTGCTTGACGGTTGCGCGCGTGATTCCAGCATCCAGCGCCCTCGGAAATCGACTGTGGTGCCAAGGCTAACGGTGCTCGGGCCGGATCTCGGTAGCCAGATTGGGGCCTCGACCCGCGCTAGTTCTCCCGTTAATGCAACAGACAATCAACCCCAACCGATCCGCTCTGATATCGGGTATCGGCTCCTGCAGAGAGCGGTCTCTATTGTCGGACATACGGCCGCTGCAACATTCATGCATTGCGCGCATGCAGCCCTGCTTATCCATTTGTCATCCGGTGCCGATGTGTCATAACCTCCTCATATAAATAAACCGGTCCCACCTTTGCGAAACATGTCGTTTGCGGAAACATACGTGATGGCCTCAAAGGTCAGAAGCAAACTCACGCGGCAGGCGGCGAACCCAAAAACGCTGTTGGTGCTGTTGGTGTTGCAAGCAAACATGTTGGACAACTTGATGGATACCATTGCTGAAGAAACGAAGAAGAGACGCGAAACGCATGTTTCCTTCAGCGTTCCGGAGAAGAGACACACTTCGGTCGAGCCCTCGGTAACCGAGTATGAGGTTGAATCGGACTCGGATGACGACTTGGACTACGACAGTGATCCCGACGTTGTGGAATTTGAGTCGGAACTGGAGTCGGACGACGACTACTACTATTCCGACGGCGATGAGGTTCCTAGATTGCACACTGTTGAGTCGCACACGAGTCTAACCCTGTTGAAGATGCAGAGCGGGCTTCTAATTGACCAAAAGGAGGAATTGCCGGAACTCACGCGGCTGCCGCTGCCCTCGGAGCTGAGTTCGGATGGTGAATTATCCGACTCGCCGATGGTGTTCGGCAAAAATTCGCCGCTACATCACGATCCATTGTGCACATTGGAGTGTGTTTTTTGAACGACATAGACGAATAACGATAACGACGAAAAAATGATTGCGGTTGCTTTCGGCACACTGCATGTAGCGGCGGCTAACGGCCGACTCATATTAATATACACGCCTAGTTAACCCCTAACATTGCAGCAACCAACATCTTCACGTGAGTACGGCTGAGGAACCGACCGCCGATGCATCACCCCAGGAATGCCTGCATCCTGGACGTCTGCAGGGGCTACTTCCACAAATGGTAGCCACAGGCTCGGCTCGCCTCCAAGTAGGACGCGCGCAACACTAAGCCAGCAAGTATTGCCAAGGAAAAGAAAAACGGTCCGGCCGCGCAAAAAATCAAAGCCATGCATACCCCACCCTGCAATATCCGGAGTGAGTCGGCTAGAGCGCAAACACAAGCCTCTGACTCATACACTGGAAAAAAATCCGTTTCCAATGCGATTCCGCGTGGCGGCGCCCGCGGTTTCTGCGGCTGCACAATTTCCGGAAGTTGCAGCTGGAACAAAAGCCGCTCCTTCTTATCTGTCCGGCGCGGAGACACAGCCACCTCCACCGGTTTCTTATCAGATGACTCCAAGTCATGCGACTCCACCGCCTCCAAGACCGGCACCTTTTCCAACTTCTCCAACACGGCCACCGCCTCGGCAAAAGTCGGAGCCTGGTCTAGACAGCACTCGCTGTAGGAGGGCGGCTTGTCCAGGCGCCGGCGGCGCCTAAGGCGCTTCACAAGTTTCCGGAACCTGTGTTTCATGTGTATGGAAAGCAAGGTGGGTTTATATAGGGGTGTTGCAGGCCACCTGCAGGACTGAACGATTATCTGTGGCTTAATGATTCAGCCTTGTGCCGACAGTCATGTGCCGAGTCACGCGTCAAGTCACGCGGTGTCTCAGACGCAAAAAGTCGATCACATCACGTGATCCAAAATCACTTGACTGCGATCCCATACACGAGCAATGTTCCCGTGGCGACCGGTCGGCACCGCGGCGCTGCGCCGGTTTTTGCTACAGCAGGCCAGGCGTATGCCGGCTCGGCCTGTTGCACTAATTCCGGCCCGGCAGCTTGGGTTTTTCAAAGTATTTGTGCGAGCCACGAAAATACCAGCGTACATTGGCGGCACGGTAGCCGCTGGCGGCTCGTACGTTGCGTACAAAGTGGAGCAGGCGCTGGCGTACACGCTGGACACTTTTGGTCAGGTGAAGGATTTTGCAAGCGATGTGTTTGGCAAGACGGGCGACTTTTTCAAGTCGTTCCAAGGCAAGGAGCTTGAAGGCGGCGATGGCGATGGCGGGGGCCCTGGGGGCGACAATGCGACTGCGGTTGGAGCGACAGCGGCGGCTGTTGGCTTGAGCACCGACGACTCAGAGTCATCCGAGTCAGGGGACGACGAGGACGACGACGAGGACGACGACAGCGACGACCAGATGCTCAGTCTCACGCGGCAGATGCTCGAGATCCGCGCCATTCTCAACAGTGTGGACCCGCAGCTGGAGACGCTCAAGGTGCCGAGTATAGTTGTCATTGGGCTGCAGCTGAGCGGCAAGTCTTCTGTGTTGGAGGCCATTGTGGGCCACGAGTTTCTTCCGAAAGGCAGCAACATGGTCACGCGGCGCCCCATCGAGCTCACGCTTGTCAATGCGCCCGACCTGGCGAGCGAGACGGCCGAGTTCCCTGCGCTCAAGGTTTTCGGGCTCACTGACTTTGGCACGGTCCAGAAAACCTTGTATGACTTGAACATGGCTGTGCCCGCGAGCGAGTGCATCTCCAGCGACCCGATCCAGGTGACGATCCGGTCGCCGCGGGTGCCGGACCTTTCATTGGTGGACTTGCCTGGGTACATCCAGGTGGAGGCTGCGGACCAGCCGGCGGAGCTCAAGACGAAGATCCGGCAGGTGTGCGAGCGCTATCTCGAGGCGCCCAATGTGATTTTGGCGATTTCCGCCGCGGACGTTGACTTGGCCAACTCTGCGGCGCTCCGGGCGGCGAAAGCCGCGGACCCGCGCGGCGAGCGGACCGTGGGAGTCATCACCAAGGTGGATCTCGTGGACCCCGAGCGCGCGCGTGCGGTGTTGCTCAACGACAAGTACCCACTTCGCATGGGGTACGTGGGTGTGGTGACGCGGGTGCCCAGCACGCCGGGGCTCTTCAACCGCGGCGTTTCGGGCCACCAGGCGTACGCCGCGCAGCAGCGGTTGGAGGGGTCGTTTTTCCGGGAGCACCGGGCGGATTTTGCGGACACGACGACGGGCACGCGGCGGCTCAAGCGGAAGCTCATGCGTGTGCTTGAGCGGAGCATGTCGCTGGCGCTCCGGCCGACGGCGGCTGCGATTCTGCGGGAGTTGGAGGAGACGGCGTACCAGTTCAAGGTCGAGTTCAACGACCGGGCGCTCACGCCGCAGATGTACCTTGCCAACAACGTGGACGTGGTGAAAGTGGCGACGAAGGAGTTGAGCCAGCGGTTCTCGCGGCGCGAGTTGCGGGCGTTGCTCAAGAACGAGTTGGACCAGCGGGTGCTTGCGCTTTTGGCGGAGCGGTACTGGAACGAGCAGTTGCGGGAGCTCTCGCAGGTGGCGCACGTGGACGAGGAGCTGCCGTGGCACCGTGCGTTGGAGCTCGCGACGGGGACGCTCACGAAGCTGGGCGTGGGCCGCGCGGCGACGCAGCTTGTGACGGCGGCGTTGGTGACGGAGGTGGACAACGTGGTGGGCCGCACGCAGTTGGCGAACCACCCGATGGCGCGCGAGGTTGTGGCGGAGGCGGCGCGCGCGGTGCTCCAGGAGAAGTACCACCTGACGGCGGACCAGGTGGAGAACAGCATCAAGCCGTACAAGTACGAGGTGGAGCTCGAGAACCGCGAGTGGGCCGCGAGCCGCGAGAGCGCGGCGCAGCTTCTCAAGGAGGAGCTCCGGCAGTGCGAGGCGGCGCAGGCGGCGCTCAAGCGCGAGGTGGGCGGGCGCAAGCTCGCGCAGGTGGTGGCGTACCTCGACAAGCTCCACAGCAAGGCGCGCGTGGACCCGGGCGAGGCGCTCGGCTTCTCCAAGGCGTTGGTGGAGAAGGGCAACTACGCGCTTTTCTTGAGGCAGCGGCTGCTGCTCCTACGGATGCGGCACCAGTTCGTCAAGGCGCTGAAGCGCTGCCGCAGCAAGGAGAACAAGTACCAGTGCCCCGAGGTGTTTTTGGACGCCGTCACGGCCAAGATGACCGCCACGGCGGTGCTCTTTTTGAACGTGGAGCTCCTCAGCGACTTCTACTACAACTTCCCGCGGCGGCTCGACGAGGAGTTTTTTGGCAACATGCTGCGCGAGCAGATGGAGGCCTTGGCCAACGAGGACCCCAAGGTGAAGCGGCACATCCGGTTGCAGGAGCGCAAGGACTTGTTGGAGCAGGCCTTGAGCAAGATCGAGGGCGTCATGGCGTTGCAGCGGCAGCGCGGCCGGTTTGGGTAGGAGCGGTTGATGACGGGAGCCAGTGGGATTAAAGGCAGTTGCGCAAGGCGGGGTATTGGTGAGCCAGTCGAGTGAGAGAGGGGCTGGTGGGAGGAGCCCTTGAATGAGACCAGTTAATACAAGCTAATCGAAAGAGGGCTGGTGAGAGGGGCTGGTGAGAGGAGCCCTTGGATAAGGCCATTTAAATACAAGCTCATTGAATAAAGCGAGGGCTGATTGAAAGAAGGGGGCTGATTGGGAGAAGAAGCTTGTTGAGAGGAGCCCTTGAATTAGGCCAGTACAAGCTAATCGAGAGGAGAGGCGTTGAGAGAAGAGGGCTGTTGGGAGGAGATGGCTGTTGAGGGCAGAAGCTCTTTTAAAAGGGCTAGTCAAATACAAGCTAGTCGAATAAAGAGAGGGCCAATTGAGAGAAGAGGCTGGTTGAAAGAGGAAGGCTGTTGAAAGAGGAGGGCTGTTGAAAGAAGAGGCTTGTAGAGAAGTGAGAGCTCAATGAAGATCGATGAGGCGGATGTCGAAAAGCCTATTCCAAGGGATAATTGAAAAGGCTCGTTGGCGCGAAACGATCGAAACTTCGGTTCAACAGAGGCTATTAGAGGCTACTTAAGAAGACTGCTCGGGAAGCTGGTCAGATCCCTGGTCCGATGAAACCCAATTGAAAAGCTGGGTGGGACACTCTGTGAGAGGCTATTCGAGGGCTAGATGGAGGACTAGAAGGCGAGTTGAGTGGAGTTTAGCCGAGGCTAGGTGAAGTCAAGGCCTTCAAACGAAAGGTAGCTAGACGCAAGGATAGTTGAGAAGGCCAGTCGAGTACATGCTAGTTGACAGCTTCACAATAGACGCTGTTAATTTGAGGTGGTTCAAGCTTGTTGACGGCTGCTGGAGATGAGTCACATAAAAGACTGGTGGGATACAGTGCTAGTTGAAGGGCTAGGGAATGCCAGTGGAAAACCAATTGAGAGGTCCGCTTCACGAGGCTACAAAAGACGGATCGAAAGACTGATTAATGAAGTGTCAGTGAGACAATAAGCACTTTTCACTTCAAAATCATTAAGAACTCTGGTGAAAGGCTGGTAAAGCAGGTCAGAGGTTATAGAGAAGCCTTGTTGAATAAAGGCAAAAGGCTGAGAATGAACGCCATTTGAGGCTATTTGTAACGACTAGTTGAAAACGAAAGCCATTCAAAATGAGTCGACTAGGCCAGATGTAAGGTTCGTTGCCACGGCCCATCTAGGAACACAATCAGTGAAACAACGACGCTAAAGCCGCGATTGCCCGCACATGGCCTTCGGCTTTAACGCCCATGCACCCCACAGGACCGCTCGGAAAATGGCCCGAGCAGGCCATTGTGGTGCAAAATACGAGGCCGGACATGTGGCCAGATTGAGCAGCCGAGGTCCGGCCGCCCTCGGATTTCAGGCGCCAGGCCACCTTGATTCTCGCAATGCGAGGTGGCAGACCGACCCTACATATAATGTCGAACCCATCCACCACCCAGAACCCAGGGTCCCTAGCCGACCGGGCGCGCGAGATGGTGGCGCGACACACCGAGGGCAGGTTTCCTGGCCCAAACAGGCAAAAACCACCCGTGTCCGTCCCTGCAATCCACCACAAGGGCGAGTGCACCAACCCGCAGTGCGGCCACTGCGGAATCGTCATTATTCCGTCGCCCAAGGCGACGTTGCCCCTCACAGAGACGCCGTCAATCACCGTGGGGCAGTGGAGTGTGTACACACGCAAGCGGCCGATCCTCCTGCTGCCCGAACTAGACGAGTTGGGCAGCAGGTACGATTTCCCGCTTCCGGAGATGATATTCGGGCACAATTTTGTGGAGTTGGTGAACGAAGCGACGCACGCAAAGATCAACTTCAACACGTTGGACGCCTTAGACTCGTTGCACGGCGTGTCGGACTTCAAGGTGAGCTACCACAAGGAGTGGCTTAGCACGCGGCCCGAGGGCCTGAAGGAGCTGAAGCCGTACGACTGGACGTATCTGACCAACTACAAGGGATCAACGAGCATGACGTTTGTCGAGACGCACGAAAAGATCCCCTTGCAGAAACTCCTCCGGCCGGACCCGATTCTATTTTACGACGAGAGCGTGCTTTTCGAGGACGAGCTCGGCGACAATGGCATTGCGATGCTCCTGACGAAAATACGAGTCATGCACTCGTGCCTCCTTCTTCTCTGCCGCTTCTTTCTACGGGTCGACGACGTGGCGCTCAGAATCAGGGACACGCGGGTGTACGTGGACTTGGAGACGAACGAGGTGCTCAGAGAGTACAAGACGCAGGACGTTGGCTACGCTGAGCTCTTGGCCAAGGTGCGGGGCACGGACCCCAAGAAGATGCTCCGTGACGCGAATTGGGTCTCGAGCAAGATTGACGTGGGGTTCGAGCAGACCGAGCGTGCAGAGTAAGCACGTTTCAGCATGGAAGCACGCACACAGCATGGAAGCACGCACACAGCATGGAAGCACGCACAGAAGGCACAGACGCATGGAACCATGCATTGTGAATTTTCCACAAGTCGTGCGCGACACAATGCTTCGAAGCGTACGCCGGGTGCACAGCGTGCCCACGCTCCCGAAACCATACACCCACATAGACCTGCTCTACTCGCCCAAGGGCTTCAAAACCGCATGGACCGACTACCAGCTTTTCCTCACCTCGAAACTCTCCCTCTGCACCAACGGCACCGAAAACGAGTACAGAAGCCCGTACCAGATCCTCAAGCTGACGGCCAAGGTCAGCACCGACCAGCACGTGTTCCACTATGCGCTGCAGGCGTACAACAACCACTTCTTTTTCGAGCAGCTAGCGAGCCCGCTGGACATTTACGTCAAGAAGCCCCAAAGCGTCGTCATGGAGCGGCTCTTGGACTTGAACGTCGCCACAATGGAGCAGTTCCGCGACGCCATGCTCCACGAGGCGCTGAAGGTGGTTGGCCAGGGCTGGGTGTTTTTGGTGGAGCAGCCGGACAAACTGTACCAGATTATGCGCTGCAACAACGACGGCACGCCGTACTACCACGGGAAAAACCAGCTGTTGGACTTGAACGGGCACGTGGACGAAAATGCACACGCAGCGCTCCTCGCCCTTGAGGCCAAGGGCGGCGCTCGTGACTACACCATTCCCCTTTTGGCGTTGAACCTCTGGGACGTGGCTTACATGACGGACTACGGCACGAAAAGGGACGAGTTTCTCGAACGGGTGTGGCTGTGCATCGATTGGAACGTGGTGAATAGCCGTCTTGTGCAGCTTTGATTCGGCTCACTACCCAAGTAAATAGAAGATCCATCTGATTGTAAGAGGGCGCACCTATTTTTAGTTGACGGTGATGTGGACTCATCCTACTCAGTAGATCGTACCATTGGTGCTAGAGTTCGGCCTCATCGGGACTTTCCAGCTTGATGTCTTCTGAAAAAAGTGTAGATGGCTTTTGCGCTGCATCGCCAGGAGCACTTTGTTCCTCAATGCTAAGGTCCCCCACTTGCCCCGCTTCCTCCGCTTCCCCCGCTTGCCCCGCTTCCCCCGCTTGCCCCGCTTGCCCCGCTTGTCCCGCTTTGGGCCCAACCCCCAACCCAAACGAGTCATCCAGCTCCGAGTCCAGCTCCATGAAAAGTGCCTGCCCCGAACTCGCTGGTCTAACGTCGCCAACAGACTCAGCTTGCGGCTCCCGCGGGGCGTCGCCAGAGAGCTTCCTCGCCAAACTGTCAAAGTCGAAATGTAGCAACTCCTCAACCAGCATCCCCTCCAACGTGCCAACATCGAGCAGCATCTCGGTATCAATCGCCAGCAACACAAGCGGGTACACATTGCTGTCCAGCACCCAATCCTGGTTCATGGCGAGCGCTAGGCACTGCACCAACTGGGTCATCAAGTGTATGTTCTTGAGCCGCTTGGAAATGGTCTCTGTAGTGTGCAAAAAACCTCCGAGCTCCTGCGGGTCCTGCTCCGCTTGCGCCTCCACGCGGCCCTTGTACATGTCCTCCAAAACGAGCATCTCCTCTGTGACTTTCTGGAATGCCGCCATTTCGGGCTCCATGTCTCGTAGAAGCTGCCGCAAACCGGCCTGCGCAGTGAAGTAGCGGTCCTGCGCAGCGAGAAAAGTGTTGTAGCTGGAGATTACTCCCCTGACATTTGCAGGGTGCGAGTTGTGAAGCGAGTACAATTTTTTCAAATTGTTGAGAACCATGAGCTCCGACTCGGCCAACAGCGAGTTGCCGTGGTACACGCTGCGTAGCGCCGGCAACGCCAAGGCAAAGAAGTCTACATTTAGTGTCTTTGTCTTGAACACCTTGGTGTGCACCTCCAAAAACGTCTCGAGCTCGTTTTCCGACATGTCCTGGAGCACGTCGTTCTCCATGATGGCATTGTACAAGTTGTCTGTTTCCTCCGGGTCCATTGACGCGAGCTGCTTCAACTTGTCAAAGTAAACGAGCCTGTCGAGCTGCACTGCGAGCTGTGCGTTCAAATTGTAGTACTCCTTTTCCACTGTGGGCTTCGCGCCCGTGCGCTGCCGGAGCCGGTGCACGCCGGTTTCGCCCTCGAGCGCAACAGCCATCAAGTTGGCTGTGGCCTTGTCCAAGTCGTGCATACAACGGGTTCTATCCTGCAGCCAAAACGTATGGAAGCGTCGTTCCTTGCCCTCCACGCGCTGGGCGCCTTTGTGCGGTTCCCGCCCGAGCAGCTCGTCAAGACGTACGAGTCCTTGACGCTGTTTTTGGAAAACGAAAGCGTCGGCGCGGTCGACCGGTTCGATCTCTACGAGTTGCATTTCTACCTTCTGATCCTCACCAACCACGACGTGGTGGCCAAAACCGTTTTGGATCGCATAAACGACCAGTTTGCGGGGCAGCTGCTGCAGAGAATCATGATCTTGAAGCTGATGTACTACGAGGCCATTGGCGACGAAAAGGAGGCGATAAAGGCGTTGGGCGAAAACCCAGACGAGCTCAGAGCCTCGCGTAGGCTCGCCACTTTTGGCAGAAACACCAGCACCGCGGAGTACATCAAGAGCTTGAACTACTACCTCGACTTGCAGCCCTCGGATATCGTTGCGTGGGCCGAGTTGGCCGACCAGTACGCCAAAGTCGGCCACTACGACAAGGCTGTGTTCTGCTTGAAAGACGTGTTGCTCCAGCAGCCCAATGCATACAATGTGTTTGCCAAATGCGGCAAGTACCTCTATCTCCAATACTTGCAGGCGCTGAAGGAGAAAACGGACAGGAAGGACAGGTTGTTGGCGCAGCTCGAGATTCTCCGGCACAGCAGAGACTGCTACTTGCGCTCGGTTGAGCTAAGCGAGTCGTACGTACAGGGCTGGATCGGCGTGTACGTGGCTACAGACGCCCCGCTCGTTGCCAAATTGGAAAGCAAGCATTTGGAGACCAAGTTTGTCGACGAAGCGAAGCGATTGGGCGCGTTGGCCAGACAAAAGGTGATTGAGCTAGAGGGCTTGACAGAGGCCAGCTTTGAGGAGAAGTCTTTATTGCTATAGACTAGTGGGACTGGCCGCATTTGCACACGGAGCCGCACTCGCACTTGTCGCCACACGCACACTTTGGGTTTTCAGACATGCCCAGCTGGGGCACTGGCGCTTTATATATGCCAAGTCACGTGGGTGGAGTTGCTCCCGCTGTGCGTCACTGAGAATACGCTCGTCACCGGTGAGTAGTCACGAGGTCATTCATAGTGTCTATGAAGTAGGTGCCATTTCGAACCTGGGGTGTAGCGCCTGCATATGTTCGAAGATCTCCAGAAGCTCGAGATACCAGATGACTCGCTGGACAGCCAATCGCAAACAGAGCTGCCTGGCTCGCCGGTCACCGCACACTCTGGCGAGCCAAAGCTGTACCCCTCGCTAAGCGAGTGGCTTTCGCTGCTGGAAAACTTGGTCTTTTCCTTTGACAAGCTGGCGTACGAGCAGTCGTTGCACAACCGCGAGCCGGAGCTGCGCACGCACCACTACATTCAGAAACTATACAAAAGCGTAGAGAAGCTTCTGGGCGAGCCAATTGGGCTCATACTAGACGACGAATCGCCGTTTCGAGACATTGTGGAGGCGTGCGGCGAGTATGCGGAAACAGAGAGCCATTTCAAGCTTCTTTCGCTTCTAGAATGCATCGAGGCCAACCACTTCTCGCTGGCGTCCCAGAAGCCCGAGCTCATTCTCGACTGGATCAACAAGTACGACCCCAAGCCCGACGACGAGCTCATGCAGCGCGTGATGCTCAACCCGGCGCCGCACAAGCATGCCGAGTTTGGCAGGTACTTGACGCAGTTGTGCACGCGCGGCATGCTCGACAAGGCTGCAGCATGCGTGGAAGCCAGCAAGCATGAAGATCCCCTTTTGGAACGCTTCCAGAACCTTTTGGCTGCATACGCGCCCATGGCTGCAGAGGGCGACATCACAACGTGGAAGCGGCGCGCCAAGGCGCTCAGAAGCGGCGGCGCCGGCGGGTTGGAGAGGCTGGTGAACTTGCTTCTACGTGTTTTTTGCGGCGAAAAAGACGCCATTGTCGAGTGCACCGAGTCGTGGTACGAGGTGTTTGGGTGCCTAGCGCTCTTTGACAGGCGGCACAAGTACAACGAGTACTTGGAAACGGCGCTCGGCGAGAAAGGCATCGATCCGACTGCCGAGTTGGAGAATGCCTTTTGGGACGTGATTTCGGAGAAGCACCTCAAGTCGATTTTGGCGGTGGACACGTACGACTCGGCCACGGCGGCGTACGTGAGCAAGATGTACGACGACAAGAAGCTCTTTGAGTCGTACTACGCCGACTTGGCTGCCGAGGCGTTGACAGAGGCGCCCAAACGGGACGTGCGGCTCGTGTCGGACTACCTCCTCACGCGGCACGCCTACGAGTGTCTCGAGACGCACCAGCTCGTCCCCGTGGGCGTTGGGCTCCTTCTCACGCCGGTTATTTCCTATTTCAGACGACATCTGCCCAAGGACATTGTCGGGGTGTTTATGCCCCACTACGAGTGCTTCACCAACGACGACCTCGAGTGGGCGGTGGCTGTGTGCGCCAAGCTCCAGCTTGCGGGCACGGTGACGCAGTTGTACGTGCGCCAGGGCGAGCGGCTGTTGGCGGACGGGCACATTTTCGAGGCGCTCAACATGTTTGTCAAGTGCGAGCCGCCGGCGATGCACAAGATCCACGCTGTGGCGTGGGACATGCTCTTCTACAACGGGTTGCTTGGCCAGGCGGTCGGGGACCTTGTGGACGATGTTGTGCACAAGCGGGTGGACGAGCTGTTCTACGTGCACCCTGTGATTCGGCAGTGCATAGCGCCGTATGCGGTGTTGATGGAGTTTTACAGCGAGGGCGACGCGCGCGTGCGGTTTAGCAAGCTCCTCAGCTTGGTGCGCTTCAAGCACATGCCGGCGCGGTTTGTGCCGCTTTTGCTCGCGCACATGTTGCCGTTGTTTGGCACGTTGATTGTGGCTGAGTTGGTGATGATTACCGAGACGTTGGACCTGTTGGGGCCGTTGGACGGGGAGCTCTACGAGGCTGTTGTGGAGAGCGAGGGCGGGGTTTTTGAGGAGGCGCCAAAAACGGCCGACGAGTTGGTGAAGCGGTTGCGCGAGGACGTCTTGGTTGGGCTCGGCCGGTTGTACATTAGTTGAGTTACGGTTAGACAGTCACCTTAACGTAAGCGAGATGGCCTGCAAGTTGAGATGACACAGACGATTGTAGATCTGGATGGACACTGTGAATCTAGATGGACATTGTGAGTTTAGATGGACACTGTGAATCTAGATGGACATTGTGAATGTAAATGGACATTGTGAGTTTAGATGGACACTGTGAGTCTTAATGGACATTGTGAATTTGGATGGACACTGTGAATCTAGATGGAGACTGTGAATCTAGATGGAGACTGTGATTCTAGATGGACATTGTGAATTTGGATGGACACTGTGAATCTAAATGGACACTGTGAATCTAGATGGACAGACTGTGAGGCTCGTAGACAACTGTAAAGCGAGACAGATAGACAACTGTAAATCTAGGCGGACAGACTACCGTAAAGTGAGAAAGACAAGGGTAAGTCTAGATGACACCAGAGAACCGTGAATCTTGATACCAGACAACTATGAATTCAGATAGACAGACAACTATGAATCTAGATAAACAAACAATTGTGAGTCTCGATAGACAACTATATTTAGATGAATGGACACTTGTAAAGCTATATAGACATCTGTAAAGCTAGACAGACAACGGTGAATGTAGATACACAACTGTGAAGCTAGATAGATATTTTTAACGCTAGACAGACAGTTGTAAAGCGAGATAGACAACGGTGAATAAGACACAACTGTGAGCTAGACAACTATCCCAATGACAACTACACCCGAATAAACAGACAACGGCATCTCGACACACGCAAGACAAGTGCGTCCGATGACACAGAATCTAATCTGGACCAAGCAAATGGCACTCATCTACCGCTACGTCTCTACCAACTGTGCATTAGCAAGTCACGTCCAGCTTGGCCTTGGAGTTCAACAACAACGCCACAATCAAGCCGTACAAGCCCAACACCTCGGCGAAAATCAAAATCAAAAGCATGCCGACAAACAAGCGGGGCTGCTGCGCGGTGCCGCGCACGCCGGCGTCGCCGACGATGCCAATGGCGAAGCCGGCGGCCAAGCCCGCCAAGCCCACCAGCAAGCCGGACCCCAACTGGATGAAGCCGGTGTACAACGCCTGCTTCTGCAGCAACGAGTCGCTCACCAACACCAGCACCACGAGGCCGTAGATGGCGATGATGCCCGCCAACACGACGGGCACAATGTTTTTGAACAACAAGTCCGGGCGCAAAACGCAGGTGGCACACACGCCGACGCCCGACTTGGCGGTGCCGTACGCGGCGCCGAAGCTGGTGAAGACAATGGCCGCGGTGCAGCCGATGGCGCCGAAAAAGGGTGCGTACACGGGGCTGTGGTTAGCGACGAGGAACATACCAAAGGTCTGACATGGTGTTGTGTGCAGGTGGCGAGAGAAACACCAAAGGTCTGACAAGGTGTGTGCAGGGCGACGAGGGACACCAAAGGTGGTGTTGTGTGCAGGGGCGACGAGGGACACCAGAGGTCTGACAAGGTATTGTGTGCAGGGCAAATGTTGGTATTGGGCAAAGTGTCAATGGCATGGCGACAGGGGCCTTAAATAATAAGGGCGGGGCGCTCGTCAAGGGCTGGTCAGCCGCTGGCGTGGCTGGAACCCACGCTCAAAGTGGCTTGCAGAATTTTCTCACGTGACCTCATCTCGGCGAGCTTTTGCAAGGAACCATGTCGAACCCCAAAGCCTTCCCCCTCGCCGACGCGGCGCTCACGCAGCAGATCCTCGACGTCGTGCAGCAGCTGCAGAACCTCCGCCAGTTGAAAAAGGGCGCCAACGAGGCAACCAAAACCCTCAACCGCGGCATCAGCGAGTTCATCATCATGGCCGCCGACACGGAGCCCATTGAAATCTTGTTGCACCTCCCGCTTCTCTGCGAGGACAAGAACGTGCCCTACGTGTTTGTGCCGTCCAAGACGGCCTTGGGCCGGGCGTGCGGCGTCTCGAGACCCGTGATTGCCGCCTCGGTCACGTCCAACGACTCGTCGCTGATCAAAAACCAAATCTACGCCATCAAGGACAAGATTGAGACGTTGTTGATTTAATAGATTTAGTGGTGAAGGTAGGCACAAACGTAGTTTTTGCATCAGGCCTTGTATGTTAAGGTACTGCAGACAAAGCGATGACCACAGAGGACATCACCCGCAGGCTACGAGCCAGGGACGCAGATCCAAAGGACGTGGCGGCGACTGCGGCGGCTGTGATTGGCGGAAACTCAGTCTGGCTCCCCAATGCGCCGCAGTTCGTCTTGGATTTGCTCTGCGACCGCCTCAAAGAGCCCCACTGGCGGAACACGGCTGAAATCTGGCGCCTCTTCACGCTCGCTTGGACCAATTGCGACAGCAGCCGCTCGAGAAGTTTGAGGAGGGTCAGAATCGTGGAAACCGCCACGGCCGTGTTGCGGGACGCACCCACTTTGGAAACTGCAAACGCCCTTTTTGCCGCATTGGACCTCGTGGTGTCGGAGTACATTGAAATCGAGGAAACGGCCTTGGTTGGCTTTGTGGCTGCGTTCGCGGCATTGCTCCAAAGCGTGGATATCCTGCCACACAGCGGGTTGGTGCTGCGTCTCGACGAAATTGCAAAGCAGCTGCACATGTACAAAATGTCGAAAAAGGTCCTTGCTAAATACCACCAAGAGGCCTTGGCGCCCGTCTTGACGCTTTTGGCGCGTGGTGTCGACCCGAAAACAGAACATGTCCTTCACGCAATCAACACATTTTATCTATTTAGCGATGCATCGGCTCTCAAGAGCTGCATTTCCAAGCATTTGAAAAACGTTCCAGACAGCGCTCTCGTGTACCTTCTCCGCGAAACCATTGATAAATTGGGAGCCACGGACATCGCCGCCTGCGAGCACTTGTACGTGGAAATCACAAAGATACGCGAGAGCCTCGCCGAGCCGCTTTTGGAGTTGCTCGCTGGAGTCAACAAGAACTTCACCCCGGGGTTCTTCGGCAGTTTATACGAAAAGGCAGACTGGCGGATCCGGGCGCGCCTTGTGACGCTCAGCCCGGACTTGGCGTTGAAAAAGTGGACAGATTTTGTGGGAATTGACACCGACGTGCCGTTTGTGGCTTCCTGCTTGATGCAGGGTTTCGCCAAGGCCAGAGAGTTGTCCATGTTCATCAGAGAAGTATACCCTGCGGCCTCGAGAACGCCCGAGTGGGCGCTGGAGCCCGTGCGCGCGGCCTTGGCCCCTCACTTAGATCTCACAACGGGGCAAATCTCCAGATTCATCAAGGAACACATGGAAAAGGGCAACAGAAGCACTGTGCTTCTACTACTCAGCGTCGACGCATCCAAACGCAAGGGCGTGCCTGACGTGGCGATCCCGCAATGGAGCGACGTGGCGTTGGCGCTTCTAGACATTTTGGGCACACTGTACCTCGAAAGGCACCCAGAGATTCGGGACATTGACGACTTGACGTTACAACTACGAATCAGCGAGCTTTCAGGGGAGGAAACGGCAGAGAAAAAGCTTGCAAAGCACGTCAAGGAATTGTCAGTTGACGAGCTATTCGTCTTCTTCCGCAGATGGATGGTGCTCACAGACCCCATGAAGAAAGTCCAAAATGCATTTTTCAAAAGAGTGGATAAACTCGGGACGTACGCGGAGTTTGCGGCTTTCCTCCACAAAGAGGGCCTTGTGCTATATGAGCTTGAAAAGTTCGCGGCTCGGTTGGCGCTGTACTGCGAAAAGAGCCCCAACCTCCGCAATGCAGCGATTCCTGCTCTTCCAAAGGAAGTGTACAGAATGCACTTCACGGAACTTGGGGCTTCTGTTGTGAGTGAGTTGCTCGACAAACCAAACACTGAGCTCATTCTCTGCGCCAGGGCAATCGTAAACAGCGCCCCTCTTCTGACTGTTGTGGGAAAACAGCTAGACGCATTGAGAAAGATGGCGAGCATCGACGAGGAATCGGCCGCAGTGGTGTGGCTGGCCCATGTGACCGCCCACAAGGACGAGGCAAGCCGTCGTTTTATTCTTTCGGCGTTGGAAGGCGACTGCGACTTTCCGTTTTCCCATGTGATTGTATCCGGTCCAGTCCCCGACGACTCCACGATCCAAGACTTGCACACGCGCTTTTGCAACGGCTACGTCAAGGAAGTCGTCAAGAAACCGTACAACGCAGCGTACTTTGCGAACCTCCCCAAATTGTCCGCGGAATCGAGACGGTTACTCTTGTCGTACGCAAAGGAACACGGAAAAACCGCAGACGAGGCCAAACGCAACACTCTTTTCGAGCTCGTTTGCAAGTGCCACGAGAACCCCGTCTTTGCCACGGCGCTCTACGTCGCCCTCTCCCAAACACAGGACGTCAGTGTTGGGCCCTTGGCGTTCGCATACGACCTAGACGACGATGCCTTTTGCAGCATTTACCAACACGTGGTGGATTCGCTCGGTCTGAACGAGCAGCTTCTCCGGTGTCTCACGATACTAGCGCCGAAGTTGAGTCCCAAGCACGAGCACCACAAGTCGTTGTTTGTGGGAGGTTTGGTGGCTCTTGCCGAGTCCCCGTTCATGGAGACACCAGCTTTTGCCGCGCACTTGGCGGTTTTGGCCACCATGATGAACACACACCAGTGGATAGTCACCGCGTACACGATGGAGGCGCTTTTCGTGCTCGCAAGCAGGGTGTTGCGGCACGCGCTGCAAGCCACGTACTGCTTGGCGGCGAAGATTGTGGGTATTTTGGTGGGCCACCACCGGTTTTTCTTGGGCCGCCGCTACCACCTTCTTGTCGCGTTGCTCACGTCCTTCATGAGCAGGCTCTGTGGCGACTCGCTGGTGGCGTCGCCAACCACGGCCATTGCGTTCCAGCGGCTCGTTGCGGCCGTTTGCGAGCCTGCCCAGAGGCACTCACAGAAGGACGCACTCACCACGTCTGTGGACAAGTACAAGCGTGTGCTCAGGCGGCACGTCCACGTTGTTGTGGCCAACTACATCCACATGCAGCTCGGGGCGCTGTTTGCGGCGGGTGTCGACGAGCATGTCCGCGCGGCGGTTCTCGGGGCCTTGTCGCTCTTGACGAGACGGGAAAGGGGTGTTTTGGCGGCGACCCTCGACGGCCTGGGCCAGGCGTTGTTCCAGACGCTCACATGTCACTGAATAAACGACCAGAGCCCAGTTGTAAGTGTCCGCACGGCTCATCGCCTCTGGAGCCACGCCCCAACGGCCTGGAACTTGCCCCACACCCACCGCTCCAACGCCTCGTGGCTCTCTGGCGGGTGCTGCTGCTCGCGCACGGCGTGCTCGTAGCGCAAAATGTCCTTGCGTGTGACGATGCCCACGAGGAGGCCGTCCTGCTGCACCAAGACGTGCCGCGGCCCGAGGCGCATGAAGATGTCGGCCAAGTACTCCAACGTGGTGTCTGCGCTCACCACCATCGGCACGGTGTTGACGATGCTGGCGAGGCTGAGCGCGGCGGCGCGGGGCGGGCCGAAGCAGCACTCTGTGTCCTTGTACTGGCGCAACACGTGCTCGAGGTCGGTGCTGGTGACGTACCCCACAATCTCCGGGGTTTCCGCGCTGCGCACCACGGGGAAGCCCCTGTAGTTTGTGGCCAAGACGTCGCGCACCGCGGCCATGGTGTAGGGTGTGTCGGCGGTGAACACCACCAGCACGGGCAGCATGGCCGCCGCCACTGTTGTGCCAAAGTGGTGCAGCTCCTTCGGGTCCAAGTAGGGGAGCCCGTTGAACACAATCATCTGGTCGGCGATGCCGCCCTGGCCCCAGCGGTCGTTGATCATCTTGGTGACGGCCACGGCCACCATGGTGGGGATGATGTAGCGCACGGCGCCCGTGAGCTCGAACATGATGATGGCCACGGTGACGGTCAAGTGGGTGATGCCGCTGAGCGCCGCGCCCGCGCCGAGAAACGCGTAGGTGCCTGGTATGATGCACTTGCCGTCTTTGGGGCATGTTGCAAAGAGCAGTGCGTCTGGGTACGCCGCGTGGATCTTCTCGACGACGATGCCCAAGGCGCGGCCAAACGTGGCGCCCGCGGCCATGGAGGGCACGAAGATGCCTGCGGGCACCTTGCAGCCGTAGGTGACGATGGTGAGGGCGGTTCTGAGGGCGGTGGCGAGGAGCAACAGGCACACGAGGAGGCGTGCGCTGGCGGTGGTGTCGCAGAGCGGGTGGTGTGTTTTGGGCACGCACTCGGCGAACAAGGCCTGCATCACCTCGGTCATGTCGAGCCTGAGGAACTGGTTGAAGTAGCACACCATGGCGGTGGCGGTGGCCAACACCACCACCTCGCGCACGGCGTGCGGGGCGAGGTAGCGCTTGCGGAACGCGGCCACGGCCTTGTTGTAGCGGCTGACGGCGATGCCGTAGAGGCCGCCAAACACGCCGAGCACGGCGTACGCGGGCAACTCAAAGTAGTGCCACGGCGTGTCGTACAGCACCTCAAACACCACCAACTGGCCCGTGCGGAACGGGTTGAGCGCCGTGAGCGTGCCCACCGCGATCAACGCGCAGAGGTACAGCTTCCAGAGCGTCAGCATCTGGAACGTGGCGGCGACTTCCTCCATGGCAAAGAGCACGCCGCCCATCGGCGAGCCAAACGCCACCGCGACGCCCGCGGCGGACGTGGCCGTGAGCATCTCGCGCGTGCGCGACGCGCTGAAGCGGAACCGCTCAAAGAGCCGTGCCCCGCAGTGGCCCACGCACACCGCATAGTGCACCGACGGGCCCTCCTTGCCCAACGACAAGCCCGACGCAATCGCCAACGGGAGCATGAGCGCCTTGATCGCCAACGTCCACCACCCCAAAAAGCCCCGCACGGCGAAGCCCGACACGATGCACTTGATCTCGCTGATGCCCGACCCGGCCGCCAGCGGCGCGTACACACGCACAAGCGTCGCGGCGACGAAGCCAAAAAGCGCAGAAACAGCCACGTACGCCACGTAGTCCGTGGGGCCGAACCCGGTCCACGCCGCCCACGCACACAGCTCCTGGCCCCAGCAGCAGAAGGTCTTGTTGAGGTAAAAGTTCAGGCGGCAGAAGCCCACGCGCAACCACGCGAGCCAGAGCGTGATGACGTCCACCACCGCGGCAATGACGCCAATGGCGACGCCCATGAGCACCAACACGAGCCACGTGCCCAGGTACAGCGCCACCTGCCTCGGGAGCGACGACGGCGTGTTCTGCGCGAGCTGCTGGCGGTGGCCCTCGAGCTCGTCGTCCATCCAGTCGACCGTGGTGAAGGCGTCGAACCGCTGCGCCGCCTGCGGCTGCCGTAGCCACTCGCCTGTTTGGGGACTTCGGAGCATCACGTGAGAGACCTGACTCGTGGCCATGACTCGTGGCCATGACTCGTGGCCATGACTCGACGTGGGGGCACTGTGGCACGTGGATCGCTTTGCTCGATCCAATAACGCCAAAGGTTCAGCCGGCAGCATCGGACAATTCGGTTAGCTTGTTGCGCTAGTGGATGATTAGCCGTATTAAGTCAGCTGCACTCGTGCCACAATTGAATGTGTCCAGACTGCGACGTGGCTGTGCATTCAATCCTCTCACTGATCATTGTCCCGCCATGCGGTCTACGAAGCTGCACACTTTGACTCCCTCTATCATGCTTCGACTCATGCCTTATTCTAGACTAGCTTTATGCTACGTGAACCTCGGCACCACCCTTCCTATAAGCCTGATCAATGCACACGGCTCACTCAAACCTTGACTTGGGCGCAGCCTTTTCCACAACGATATCCGGGCATTTTCAAGCAGTATGTGAACCAATTTGACCGATCTTAGCTGGCGTCGCCCGTCGCACCAAAAATCTGCAAACCACGAATGATGCGCTCGACGAACTGAGCAAGGATTGACAAGTCCATGGGAGCCCCTAACTTGAACCCGCCCTCATGTCACGTTCAGCGTGTGGTGCGACGACCCACAATATCCCCATTCAAAGCATCGGTTGAAACGTCCCACATTCAAGACCCTGGAGTCCGACAATGTCGGTTCTCCAATCAACTGGCTGTCACTCTCGACTGTGCGACACCAACGCACGCCTCAATCTTTCTGGCAATTCGTCAAACAACTCCTCCTCAGAGTCGCGGAACCGGTCGTCAAAGTAGCTGAGCACAATATTGAGGCCGCCCCTCGACGAAATCACACTGAGCACAAACTCCGAGGCGCTGGGCGCGAGGTCCTGGGCGAAAAACACATCCTCAATGGTCCAGTCGCCATACACCTTGAAGTCCTGGAAACCAAGGTTCGAGATTTTCGTCGTGTCAGCCTTTGGTTTCCCGAGGCTATCGGTGAATAAAGCCTCGTTCTTGTCCGTCGGGTGCGCCTTGTTGTTGAAGTCCATCGAAGTGTTCAAGAGAAGATCATTTTGGACAGTCTGTGCAAGGTGCCCGTTCACTTTCCTCACAAGCTCCCAATCGAAATTCGTGACTGGGGGAAGCCGCTCTGGAAGGCCCATGTGGGCAAAATTGCCCAAAATGCTGGGCTGCTTGATGAAACGCCGGAGAGTCACCGCAACCAACGTCAGGGAGTGGTGGGCGTCGCCAATAATGGGCTGGAATGCAAAAGCCAGATTCACGAGAATAAACGACGTGAGCGTCACCTGCTCCTGCTTGCACCTTTTCAACATCTGGTCCAACTCCGCCTTACTGAAACGAATGAGCTTGAAAGCAGCGTGGTTGGCTTTCGCTGACGGGAACCGACCCGGCCATTTGATTGGGTGCGATTCGGGAACCTGCAAAGAGTAGTGGTTGGGGTCTCCGCCCGTGTGGTCGCCTTTGGCCATAATCAGCTCCACAGGCGGAGGCAAGCTGCCCACGAGCTTGTTGCCGTCCTCTTTCAAATCAAAAACAACGTCGCTGCTTGTCGGCTTGCACTTCGCAACCTTTTCCAACAAAAGGTGCAAAAACAAAGGGCCCACCACGCCGTCAGCCATTGTGTGCTCAAATGCCACAGCAACATGCTGCCCGTGAACCAAAACCTTGAACAACGGCGTTTCTGTGTACAAAGAGAACCACGGCGTCCTACACAAATCGTGCATCACTGTTTCGTCAATTGGCGCGTCTCGGTACTCTGCTAAATCAGCAAACTCGGCGTGCTCAATTGGGCGGAAAACGCACTCATTTTCGTTTTTGAAAACGTTGCAAATGAGAATGGGATTTTCCAAAATGACGCTGCGAAGCGCGGCGCACAAGAGATCGGGCTCAATTCTTCGCGAGAACTTGCCAACGGCGAAAAAGTTGCGATAGAAATCAACCTCGGTGCGGCACCGGAAGAAGTTCTCCGCTGGACCAAGCGCACGGGTGAACATGAGTCAGCGGTAGTCACCTGACAACGCGGCTTATCGCCACGTGATATCAGCGTGATTAGCTCAAGACAGCCAATACGATAACCAAGACAAACACGCAGAGCGCAACCAAAATGATGCAGCTCCACTTGCTCTTTTTCTTCTGGTACTCGTGCGCCTTGTTGAGCTCGCGCGAAGCCTGCTGCGTGTCTCCGTGAACCTGCAAAATGTTGTCCTCTATAGTGTCCAACTGCTCGCCCTGGTACTCCACCAACGCGCCCAAATCCTTGAACATGGCATTCACCTCGCGGATTCCATCGGCAACTCGGCCAATTTCCCTGTTGCGTTCCTGTGTAATTTGTATGTGGTACTGCACATCGGTGTTTGACACCTCCTCCTCCAATAGCTGTAGCTGCGTCTGCTTAAGCGGCGTCGTTTCGGAAACGGCAACCTGCTCCTTGGTTTCCACAAAGGTTTTCGAAGCGAGCTGAAATCCCTCACTAAGCGAGTGATATTCGGACACCAAGCGGTCTCGCCTCATAATCTGCCCACTTGAGCCTTGTAAACGCGACATTTGCGCAATGACCTTTGATAAGGCACCGTCCAATTGTAGAATTTCGTGCCTCAACTTCTCCGTGTTCAGCCTGAACTGAGTCGTGTCCCGCCTGCTGCCGAGCAACCGGCGCTGCGACTCAAATTGCAGCATGAGCGAGCTTAGACTCTGGAGCTGCTGCAGGAATTTGGCAAGCGCACGATCAACGTCGTCCTGAGGCTGCGTGGGTACGCTCTCAGTGTGGCTACTGGCAAATGACATGTCACGTTAACTTCACGTGATGTTATCAACTCGTGAGGAGTGTACCGAATTGAACTTGAGTCGCGCATAGTCATCTTCAAGGATACACGTGACCGCGACGCGACTCAACATGAAAGTGACCAAGCGGGATCACCTCAAACGGCTCCGTGAGGCTCGCAGGACGGGCGTGATTGAGCAAAAGAACGCCGAAAACCTACAAATATACGAGGAAGTGGACGAGGACGCGTACAGAAAACACAAACGCGTCCAGCTCATGGAAGATGACTTTATAGTCGATGACAACGGAGAGGGATACGTGGATAACGGCGCCGACGAGTGGGGTGACGAGACACGCCCAAACTATTATCTGGATGACGACTCACCACGCAAAGTCGCCAAGGTCGCTAAGGTCGCCAAAGTCACTAAATCGGCGCCAATTGGCTCGTATTTCGGCCAAAAGCCAGAAAAGGAGAAGAAGGCGGACATTGACGACATCTTGAACAGCTTTGACACCGTGAAGCGCGAAAAACTGACCTTCAGTTTCGGGCGCAAAAAGCCAGTGGAGAAGGAGGAAAGCGACGAGGAGCGCGTGCGCAGCGACTTGCGCAGCCCCTCGCAGACTCCGCCGACGCAGCAGGCCAGCGACGACGAGGAAATCGTTGTGCGCAAACCCAAGTCGGTCCGCCGGGAAGAGTCGCCCCTGCCCAAACGCGCAGAAAGGTCACAGACTACGGTCAAGAAAGATTCATCCAAGGAGTCATCGGTTGAGTCATTAGTGGAGTCTTCGGAGTCATCCAAAGGGTTGAGCTCGCTGCAAATCAAGCTGGAGTCTGAGATGATCACACTGCACAAGGACAAGCAAGATTTCAGCCAGATTGAAGTGTCCTCTGATGGCAAGACTCGAATCTTCTGGTTGGACTACTCTGAGGCCGACGGATCCCTCTTTCTTTTTGGTAAAGTGCCCACCAAAAACGGTTTTGTGAGCGGTCAAGTGCACATTGAGGGCATGTGCCGTGAGCTTTTCTTCCTTCCCAAAGCGGGTTTCACAGCAATGGATGTGCACGAAGAGGTGGCCCCGCTTTTGATGGAGAACTTTGGGTTGGAGACGCTCAAGGCGCGGCCGGAAATACGAAAGTACGCGTTCGAGTTGCCTGGGGTGCCCAAGGTAACCGAGTACCTCAAAGTGTTGATCCCCTTCAAAACCTCCAAAAACAATGGGGTCATTTTGCCCGCCGAGCTCAGCGGCGACTCGTTTGAGCGCATCTTTGGCGCCAACACGGGCCTTTTCGAGGCCTTTGTCGTGCAGCAAAATGTCATGGGTCCCTGCTGGTTGGAGCTCGAAAACTCTGAGTCAGCCGAGTCGCCAGCCACGCATTGCCAAGTTGCCTTCACCACAACCCCGAGCCAGGTTGCTCCCATCTCGCTCAACTCGAGCCCGCCGCTCAAAGTGTGCTCCCTCGCTGTTCAGGCGGCCAACAACGCCAAAGCCAACAAACAGGAGGTTGTTTGCGTGACCTTGTCCATCTACGACAATGTTCCCCAGGATGCGCCCATTTCGCTGCGGTCTCCAGACACTTTGGTCACTTTGGTGCGTCCCTTCACTGCTGTTGGATTCCCACCTGGCTTGGCGCAAGCTGCGCAGAAACAGGGAATCAACATCAAGACGTTCCCTAACGAAACGTCTCTTTTGGGGTGTCTTTGCGCCTTGATCAAGAACCAAGACCCAGACGTGTTTCTCGCGCACCGCCTCGACTTTTCTCTCGAGGTGTTGACCCAGCGAATGCGCGACTTGAGGGTCCCCACGTGGAGCTCCCTCGGGCGCAGAATCCGCAAGCTGTGGGCGAAAAATTACAAGGAAACGTTCCAGGGACGTCTTTTGTGCGACATTGCCAACGAATTAGGCCAGTCGCTCACGCCAAAGTGCCAGCTGTGGGACCTTCCTGAAATGTACCAGATTGTGTGTGGCAAGGACCTCGCAAACGTCGAGATCAACTTCCAGAACCCGTTGTACGCCGAGGACGCAGCGTTCATGGTGGTGCCGCTCCGAGAGAACATCAAAACGGCCGAGATTTCCGCCGAGGTGGGGTTCCGGCTCCAGATTCTTTCCCTTTCAAAGCAACTCACAAACATTGCGGGCAACGCGTGGTCGCACACGTTGGGCGGCACCAGAGCCGGCAGAAACGAGTACATTCTTCTCCACGAGTTTTCGCGAAACGGCTACATTGTGCCCGACAAGGAGGAAAAGGGCCGCAAAGACACGGACAAAAAGGCGAAATTCCAGGGCGGGCTTGTGTTTGAGCCCGAGAAGGGTCTCCACAAGAACTACGTGCTTGTGATGGACTTCAACTCGTTGTATCCCAGCATCATCCAGGAGTTCAACATTTGCTTCACGACCGTGGAGCGGGAGCGGTACAACGTGACGCACGACGAGGAGCACGACATGCCCGAGTTGCCCAGCAACGACACGCAGGGCGTTTTGCCGCGTCTTCTCAACAACTTGGTGTCGAGACGGCGAGAAGTTAAAAAGTTGCTCCAGGGCGCCGAGGGCGCGGAAAAGGCGCAGTACGACATCAAGCAGCAGGCTCTCAAGCTCACGGCCAACTCCATGTACGGGTGCTTGGGCTACGTCAACTCGCGCTTCTACGCCAAGCCGTTGGCGATGCTCGTCACCAACAAAGGCCGAGAGATTCTCATGGACACGAGGCAGCTAGCTGAGCTGTTGGGGCTCCGTGTCGTGTACGGAGACACCGACTCCGTCATGATCGACACGGGTGTGCAAGATCTCGCGGAGCTGTTGAAGATTGGGAACGACTTCAAGGTGCGGGTCAACGAGCGGTACAAGTTGCTTGAGATCGACACGGACAATGTGTTCAAGCGGCTTCTCTTGCACGCCAAGAAGAAGTACGCCGCCTTGAGCGTGAGCGGCGACTCTGCCGTTTTGGAGGTCAAGGGCCTCGACATGAGACGCCGCGAGTACTGTCCCTTGTCCAAGGAGGTGAGCACCTTTGTGTTGCAGAAGCTTCTCACCGACTCCGATGCTGAGCAGGCTCTTTCGGAGGTCTACGACTACCTCGAGAGCGTCCGCGACAAGGTGCGTGGGAACAAGGTCCCGCTTGACAGGTACACCATCAACACGCGGTTGCTGAAGGACCCGCTGAACTACCCCGGCGGAAAAACCATGCCGTCTGTGCAAGTTGCGTTGCGGCTCCGTGCCTCGGGAAAAACCATCAAGGCCGGCTCCGTCATCAGCTTCATCATCTGCACCGGCGAGGGCGGCCCCGCAGACCGCGCGCGGCCGGTCCAGGAGGTGATTGCGGCGAAGTTGGTGCCGGACCCGGACTTCTACCTCGACAAGCAGATTTTCGCGCCCGTGGAGCGTCTCGTCAACCGGATTGACGGGATTGAGATGGCGCGGGTCGGCGCGAGCCTCGGGATCGACGCGCGGCGCTTTGCTGCGCGGGCCAGGGACGACATTGTGCGCTCCGAGTCCACCATCTCGGACGCCGAGCGGTTTCGGCAGCTGGCGTACCTTGTTTTGCGGTGCGAGTGCGGGGCTGCGTTTCGGTTTGGCGGCATTGTGGCGTCGGACAAGTACAGCGTGACGTACAACGGCATTGCCTGCGGGTGTCTGCGCACGTTGCTGCCGCTCCGGGTCAACATGCAGCTCGAGACGCAGATCCGGCGGCACGTTGCGGCGTACTACGGCGGGCGGCTAGTGTGCGACGACTGCGGGCTCGAAACGGGCCAGATTGGCGTGTACGGGAAGCGGTGTCTCAGCGCCGGGTGCAAGGGCCTCGTGCGGTACAAGTACACCAGCCAGGCGCTCTACAACCAGCTCCTCTACTTTGACTCGGTGTTTGACGTGGACAAGGCCAAGCAGCAGAAGTTGAGGCCCGTGGGCGAGGGCGACTTGGCCGCGGGGCAGATTGTGGCCTTGGCGGAGCAGAACCGCGCGCAGTTCGAGGGCAGCCGCGCCGTGGTGGCGCGCTACTTGCACGAGAACGGCCGGCGCTACGTGAGCATGCAGCTGGTGTTTGCATTCATGATTTAGTTGGTGGCCTAGTCGCGCACGAGGGTGCCGCGCGCGCGCTGCTGCCGCTCTATAGACTCAAACAAGCCCTTGAACGTGCCCTTGCCAAAGCCATTGTGGTGGTGCCGCTGGATAACCTCGAAAAACAACGTGGGCTTGTCGTGCACCGGGTGGCTGAAAATCTGCAAAATGTAGTTGCAAGTGTGCCCCGCGCCCCACCGCCGCCTGCTCAGCGGGTCAAAGTCCACCAAAACGTGCAACCGCTGCAACGCATCCAAGTCCTCCCTGAGCACAAGGCCGTGCGCGCGCAACCGCCGCCGCAAGTCCACGTAGTAGTCGTCCAGAACGGTGTTGAAGCGCAACCCGCGCGCCCGCAAGGCATCCACCGTCGACACAATGCAGCGTGTCCTGAGCGCAATGTGCTGCACGCCCGGCCCGCCAAAGTAGTCGACAAACTCCTCAATCTGGCTGCGCATGCGGCTCGGCGTGGGCTCGTTGATGGGCATGCGCACACGCCCGTTGGGCAGCGCCATGACAACCAGCCGGAGCGCCGTGTTGCCCGTGCCCACGTCCGCCTCGTCCACGCTCCAGAACTTGTGGAACCCCAACGCCCGCGCGTAAAACTCCGCCTGCGCCATCATCTGGCCCCGGCCGTGGTTCTGGACGCAGTGGTCGACATCCACAAGCGGAATGCTGCGCATAACCACCGGCTGCAGCGGCGCAGCGTACCCGGGGAGGTACGGCCCGCTGCAGCCCTCCACCAACGTGTGCCGCAAGTCAGAGTTGGGGACGCCAATGCACGCCACAGCGGCCCACCCAGCGTCGTCACGCACTACCGTGGGCCGCCTCACGGGAAGCGCCCCGTTCGCCACCGCCCGCAGGTACACAGCGTCGAGGTCTTTGACGGAAAAGGCCACATCCATCACGCCCATGCCGTGCAGCAGGACAAAGTCGCGCACGAGCGTCGACTCCATGGCGTCGTACGTCTCCTGCTCGTGGCCCGCGCGCGCAGCCCTCAGGCACTCGCGCGCGCGCGCCCGTAGCTTGTCGTAGTCGCCGTCAAAGCCAAACTCCTCCGTTGGCACCTCCAACGAGGAGCAAAACTCAAAACGCACGTCGTTGCGCTGGACAACGTGCAGCAGAATGACTCTCGAGCCCGTCTCGAGGGTGCGACACGCAACCTCCTGGAACCCGAGCGCCAACTCAAAGTAGCGAGCCGCCATCTTGGCGTTGCAGGTGGCGAAGCGCACCAGAAAGAACCCAACAACGCCAACGTCGAAGGCCTTGATGTTTCGGTGGCCAGAGAGCAAGAGGTCGTGGACCTCGGTGTCTGCAATGGAGTCCAAGGACGCAAAGGGGAGTTCGGAGAGCATGGTGAGAACGTACACGTAGCGCAATGCGCGATTAGTGGAGAGACTTGGCGGTCTGCGCAGATTGCAGGCTTTGACAGTTTCACAGGCGGGGATTCAAGGCTTGAGAGAAAGGTGCAAATGACGTTTGTCTTGACTTTTCACGCCTGCACATGAACTTCCCACAAGACCGGCTTCCTCCACAGCTCCAGCATCTCCTGCCGCAGCAGCTCCAGGACCTCAAGGCGCAGCCTGGGTTCCAGAACATGCTCCAGAACTACCAGCGGCAGATGCAGAACAAGCGGCCGGCCAGCCAGAATCTCATGCGGGCGCCGCAGGGGCCGCTTCCTGGGCAGCCGCAACCCGGGCCGCCGGCGGTGTCGCACATGACTCTGAGTCATCCGTACAAGCGGCGCATTGCGCTCCAGCAGCAGATGCAGCAGATGCAGCAGAAGCGCGCGCCCAAGTTTGTGCGCCCGGCGCCGCGCACGCGGCCCGAGGGCCGCCTTGCGGACGGGCCGTTGTTGCGGACGACGGAGCCCGTGCCGTCGCCCCCGGTTTTGCCCAATGAGGAGCCCACCGTGCCCTCGGGATTCGCCCCCAACGCCCCGCAAAGGCTCCACTTGCGCTCGTTGCCCTCCACCACCCACTGGCTGGAGACGTTGGCGGAGCAGGGCGAGCCGGTGCCCCCGGAATTGAGGCTCTTTGAGGAGGTGCTCGAAAGGGACAGCCAGCACACTGTGCTTGCGCAGAAACAAGGGGAAAAACGCAAGCGCCTCCACGAGAGCATGGCGCAGGACATCAAGACGTACAACGGCATCAAGCAGCTCCGCATGAATGCCATTAGCGCCAGCTCGAAGAACCAGTACAGCAACAGCATCTGGGGCGAGGGCTATCTGGGCTACGGCAACGGCGTGAGCAACACGCAGACACAGGTGGTGTTGCCGCACCAGAACAAGTCGTACAGCAAGGTGCCCGATGTCTCGTTGACGACTCGCCAAATCAACGCCATGGTGCCGTCGAAGCGGCAGCTCGTGCCCGTGCGGCTCGACTTTGACCAGGAAAAGGACCGCTTCAAGCTCCGCGACACGTTTTTGTGGGACCTCAGGGACCCGACGTACCCGTTGGAGAACTTTGTGCGCACGCTCTTGGAGGACTACAAGTTCATCTCGGAGCAGCACTTCCACACGGTGCTCACGGCGGTGACGGAGCAAATCAAGGACTTCAAGGTGCCCGAGGCGGCCACGGGCGAGCTCCGGATGCCCATCAAGATTGACTTGGTGATTAACAACACGCAGTTCACCGACCAGTTTGAGTGGGACATTCTCAACTACCGCGAGCTGGACCCCGAGGAGTTTGCCACGGTGTTGTGCGACGAGATGTGTCTCTCGGGCGAGTTTGCCACCACCATTGCGTTTAGCATCCGCGAGCAGACGCAGATGTACCACAAGGCGCTCTTTTTGGTGGGGTACGCCTTTGACGGGTCGCCCGTGCGCGAGGACGAGATCAAGAACGGGTTGCTCCCGTCGCTCCGCGTCTCGACGGCGGCGGGGGACGACTTTGTCACGACGTTGCGCAACCCCGCCATGGTGTCGGAGTTTTCGCCCGAAGTCAACCGCTTGGCGCAGAGCGAGCTCGAGAAGATTGACAAGGAGATGGAGCGCGAGCTGCGCCGGCGCCGGCGCCACTTTGCCAGCGAGTCCGAGGGCTCGCGCTCGCGCCGCGGCGCCCTCCAAAACCGCTCGAAAACGGCCCTCCCCGACTTGGCCGAAACACCCCGCAACTTCCGCACGCCCGTGCCGCTGCTGGTGCTCCCGGGCGGCATCGACTTGGGCGTGCCGGACATTTACTGCTACAACGAGTTGATTGTCAACCGGTCGCAGGTGAAGAACCCGCACTACCGCCCTCCGGGGAACATGGTGGCTTGCTACAGAGACAGCACGGGCACGAGTTTCTTTGTCCGCATCACTCTTCCGCGGCGGTGAAGACGAAGGCGCCGGCAAAGGGCCGGATGTGTATACTAGAGGCGACTCTCACCGAGTGCGGGTTGAGGAGGAGAAATGACTCTGAGCCGCTCCGCGCGACTGTGAGCCACGCGCTGAGCGGCTCTGTCGAGTCAACCAGGATTTTCCGTGTGGGTTCGAGCACGTCGGTGGGCACCCGTGTGGTTGGAGACTCGCGTGTGTGCAAAGACTCCTGTTTGTTTGCAATCGACTCTCGTGGGTTTCCTTTAAGAAAACGATGTAGGGCCTCCACGGCGTCGGTGGTCCGGCCAGCGGGCTTGACCGTGGCCAAGACGGATATTCTGCGTCTGACCTCGTTGGTTTGTTTTTTCTGGACTTGCCCGATTTGTTTCGAGATGTTGGTGATATTGGCGAAGGGAACGCGCCGGGCGCGCCGTAGCCGCTGCTTGTGCCTCTGGAACTCGTCAATCATCCTGGTGCACGGGTGCGGAAACAGGTTCATACGTCAAAGTCGCATACGTTACCAAGATCGTAAGCAGAAGTTGTCTAGTGGCTTAAACCAGGTTCAAACGTCAGTCGCGTGCGTCACCAAGATCGAAAGCAGAAGATGTCTAGTAAAATGGAGCAGTTTTGATTGGCGCTGTGTGGTTCTACTCACGCTCGGAGCCTTCGGCTCGGTTTGACGCCATTGTCTACAAATCCAACACGCCACTCCCTCCGTGCCGAAAATGACTCGGCTTCGCTCCTCCTCTGGTCTTCACAACTTCAGCTTCGTCCGCCCAACGGTGCACTTGATCAACCCATTCGGGTCCGGCAGCGGGTAAAACAACTCCCCATTGTCAAGACCCTTCCACTGCAAGTTGAACAAAATGTAGTGCTTGTTGGGCAACAGATACGTCACCGTCTCCACTTTAGGCGCCTGCTGCAAAATGTCCAGCGCCATGTTGTACATGGTCGCCTGGACAGACGCCAGGTTTTCGAGCGCAAAGCGGCGGAGCGTAATCTCCCGCGCCTTGTCGTACGTGTCGTCAAACACGCCCTCGTCTGCGAGCGCAAAAACCTCCTCCAACGACTGGACATTGAATTTCCACGAGGCGTCCACGTCCGTCAGCAAAATGCGGTCCTTTGTCGGCTGGAGCGTCGTGTAGTCGCACACGTTGAAGCCGTAGAACATCGATCCGGTCGACTTCAACACCGTCAAGTCTTGAATCAGCGACTCCAACAAGACGCCGTCGCCATACACCAAGTGCGTTCTGCGCGTCTCGGGGCCCTCGTTTCTGAACGAGTGCGCGTGGATCTTGCCGTCCACAGCATACTTTGTCCACCTGCTCTGCACAATGCTGACCTCGACGCCGGAAACATGGCTGTACTTTGTGGTGAAGTGCTTCGCCAAGTGCGCTGCAAAACGCTCAATGGGCCACACGTCTGTGGTTCTGGCCTCCACCAAAATGGTGTTTTTGACTGTGTCGGTGGGCACGATGGGGGCATTGTCCGCCTCGGTGTACGAAATGTCAAAGTTTCCACGGAGGAGAACCTGGCAATTGGCTTCCAAAACGTCCTGGACCTGCGGGTTTTTCGCGTCCTTCTTAACCTTGAGAAACTTGACGTTGCCCTTGCCGTAGGTGGAGTCAATGAGTTGCGACATGCCGAGTGGATTTCACACGGGCTTATATCTTATCGGGATTTTATGTGCAGGCTTATCTAGCGGGAACTGCCGAGCGGCAAACGCCGAGGTGATGGCGTGATTGAAACCAGTGTGAATCCATCAAAACCGGGGTTTTCCGTAACCTCATCATTGATCATCGCACGACTCATCATGAGGTCAAGGTTGCCCACGCTATTGAGGCGACTCGCCACAAAAGCCGCAGAGTCGCCAGAATTCCAAAAGCCGGTGTACTTTGACCCAGCAGCGTCGCACATTGATTTTTCAAAGCCAAACAGGCAAATATATGCCAAAATCGAAAACGACAGCCGCGATCGGCTGCAAAAACGGCTCGAAGAACCAGCGCGCGAGTGGCTCGAAAACCACCCGCATTTCGACGATTTGCAGGGAAAAATGCAGCTGTACATAGAAAAGGCGAGAGTCTCCCTCAACCTCAATTTGGCCCCCCTCTCCATCGGAGACTTGGTTCTTTTGAACACCCAGAGCACGATCCCTCACATTGTAGTGGAAGTCCCGCAGCTGCTTGACCAGGACACCTACACCTTTGTAAATAGCGAGGGCGAAATAAAGTATGGCACAAAGCACCATATTCAGCTCCGCATACCGAAGGTCATCCCGCAAGAGTTTATAAAGTCGCTAGATTTGATTGTTTTGGAGCGGAAACACAAGGGCATTGCCCCCATTGGGATGCCAGACAAGTATTTCTCAAGACTGGCTGAGGCGTTGCCTCACGGGGTGGCCTCTGAGGATTCAAACTCGCTGGGATCTGCAATGAGCAACGTTGGCGATGACTTTATAGTGGCTCAAGCAACGTCCCAGCTCTTGACAGACACAGACGTCAAAACGTTCATTGTGCCAGGAAGCGGGCGACGGGTGATTTCCGATTTTCTCACTGACTTGTCGATCAAAGCGTACCTGAAGGTGAGCTCCTTCACGAAGAAGTTGGACTACTTTCACCGCGTTTTACAATACGACGGCCACAACAAACTAGAGGAAAGCTCACGCACGCTACCCGTGTTTGAGCTTTTCAAATATGTGTCAAACTTTGACGAGACAAAGCACATCATCCGGGAAGTCAAGGGCAAGGACGGTGAGTACAGAAAGGTGAACTCGTTTATACGAAGAATCGCTTTGGACCCCGCCACTGGAATTGGGAAGAGCGTGCCGCCATATGGACTCGATTCGTTTGCTGATTCAAGCCACTCCCTTCTGTCCTACATTGCCTTTATTTTGGCATTAGAGAGAAGCAACCGGCGGTGGAAGATCAACATGCAAAAGTCGTCAAAAACGCCAATCAGCGTCGAGATATTGTACGTGGGGATCCCCAGGAACATGCAAGAGGTGATAACGTATTTCAAAACCAACGGTACAGCTCCCTACGCGCAGTGGTACGACAAGTTTTTGAGGGGACTTAATCCCCGGGAAATGAAGATTCATAAGAGTCTCAAGAAGATGGCACGAGACTATGTTGCGTCAAACATTGCCCACGACCACACCATGGAGAGCACAATCAGCTCGCTCTTGCGCAACGTCAAGATCCCCAACGTGAATCCGTTTTGCCATGAGTACGGTAGATGCCGTGCTTTCGAGTTCTTGCACACCTTTGATCAGGAGTGGACAAACCCGATTAAGTGGATGAATGCCTTGGGTCTACCGAAAATGGGCACTTCGATCGATTCTGACAGCACGGACGCGCTCTACACTCTTTTGGACTCGATGGGACCCCAGTTTGTGGATGTCCAATCTGAGCAACAGGTAATTGAGCACTGGACGTTTGATTTCTTCGATAATCTGTTGAAGGAACTGCTGGAATACGCCTCTGTGTCCAACTGGATCAAAAGAGACTTTTTTGCATCGGACCCGGTTCTCAACGTTCGTGAGTCATTTTCAGAGCCCGTCTACTGCATCGACTCGCCCACTGCACACGAAATCGACGATGGCATCTCTATTCAGGAGCTCGAAGACAAGTACCGCTTCACTGTTCATGTGGCTAATCCAACGTCTTACATCAAACGTGATTCGGACTTGAGTCAGGCGGCCTTTGGCAAAGGCGTCACTACCTACTTGCCGGAGGGAGCCTACATGATGCTTCCAAAAGTCATTTCTCAACTTTGTGGACTCGTTGATTCGGACAAGCGAACACTCGCAATCGAGTTCGAGATGAGCAAAGTCATTTTGAACGATTTCATTGTGCAAGCGACAAAAGACCCCAGTGCAAAACCTTCGAAAGAAGCCTCCAAAAGAGTGTGGGAAGATATTGGCGAATCTGCAAACGTTCGCTTTTGCACTGTTTCAAACGTGAAAGGACTCACCTACGACGGTGTGAACTCAATGTTGGAGGAGGGCGCAAATGACACCGACACAGCCAACTTGTCGAAGCTTTACCATGCCTCCCTCATTTTCAAGCACATTCGTTTGACTTTGGGCGAGGGACTCGACTTCAACACCAGCAAGTCGAAAATCTCAGTTGATTACGTGGACGAGTCGGTGCCCACTTTTTTCTCATCAGACGAGTGCCGTTTGACTATCCCAAACAAGTCCAGTGGCAAAACACCCCTCATCACAATCAAAAGAGACACTTCTCAAAACGCTGACTCCAAGTCCCAGGCGCTTGTGTCCAACATGATGATCTTTGGAAACTACGCAGGTTCCTTGTTTGCCCACCGCAACAGCATCCCCATCGTTCACCGCACGCAAGAAATGAACTTGTCGAAGGACGTCAAGAGGCAGATTTCGAAACTCAACATGAAGTCGTATGTGGACGAAGAGGCGCTCACAGCCGAGTCCTTTTCTAAACTTCTCTCTGTGCTCACTGGCGCCAACTACGAAGTGAGTCGCAAGAAACACGAGTCGCTAGGCTTGGAAAGCTACCTGAATTTCACGTCTCCGTTGAGGAGGTACGTGGACATGGTCAATCACTGGAATATTCAGGAGTTTTACGGCGAAAAGAAGTACCAGCAGGGTCTCGACTACGTTGCCAGCCACTTGCGTGGGCGCGAGTACATCAATAAGGTTGCACAGACGTTTAGCGAGCGCTTCTGGTCGGGGACACTTTTGAGATTCTTGCTAGAGGAGCAGAAGCCTGCGCTTTCCTTTTTGCTCCGCAGCGACGCCAAGTTTGGCCATGTTGTTGCTGAAGTTATTGGGTTCAGAATCAAGACACTGATTTTGCAAAACGAATTTGTCACTGGGCAGTTTGCGTCCGGGGCCTTCAAAGTGGGACACGTGATCACGACGAGCGCCTTTTCTGTGGTGAAGCTCGACTACATTGACGGTGAGCTAGTCATTGAGATGCACGGTGCCGGCAACGCCTAGTTGGCTGCAGTACCAACATACATCCTGCAGTACATCCACGCAGTTGTTGCACCTGTTCCACTGCATTGCGTCGCGGCGAAACGTCTACGCTGATCTTTTTCTGCAGTCAGTGACACTCTGCAGTAATCTGCGTCGATTCGCGACCGATCAGCGTTGCTGCCGGCACACACGTCACAGAACATCACGCTGCGTAACTATATATTCCACGGCGTTTAGAACGAGCCATGGCCAGCGACACGCAGAGCACGTCCACCCTGGCGGTTCTCACCAGTTTGGTGGCGAACCTGGTGCTCTGCAGCATTTTTGTGCTGTGTTTTCTTTTGCTACGGCTCAAGTTTAAACGCATTTACTCGCCGAAAAGCTCGTTTGACCTTGTCCCCGAGGAGAAACGGCCCGAGCCGCTCCCAAAGGACCCGTTCCGCTGGGTGTACATTTTGCTCACAAAGCCGCACAGCTTCATCATCCAGCACTGCGGCATTGACGGATACTTCTACCTAAGGTACATTTTCGTTATGGGGTTGGTGTTTTTGTTTGGGATGCTTTCGTGGATCATCTTGCTCCCTGTGAATGCCACAAACGGCAACGGGCACCCTGGCTTGGACCAGTTGTCGTTTGCCAACGTCAAGCACAAACGACGCTACTACGCGCACGCTTTCATATCGTGGATTTTCTACGGGTCGGTAATTTACGTCATTTACCGCGAGCTTTTCTTCTTCAACAGCTTCCGCACGGCGATGCTTTCGCTGCCGCGGTACGCGCTGAAGTTGCTGCTGCGCGTGCTTCTTTTTCAGGGCGTCCCGGACGAGATGTTGGACCTGAAGCAGTTTTTCAAGTTGTTCAATGGCGTCAGGCGCATATACGTCTCCAGACACGTGCGGCAGCTCAACAAGAAGGCGGCGCGGCGCGAGGGCCTCGCGATGCGGCTCGAGGAGGCCACAACCAAGTACTTGGTGTCGGCGGTGAAGAAGCGGCAAAAATTGGCGAAAAAGGGCGAGGACAGGGGCTCCGACATTGATGCGTACGCCAAGAGACCCCGGCACCGTCCGGGCACCTTCAAGCGCAAGGTGGACACTATAGACTACTGCCGGGACCAGCTCGCCAAGCTCGACATGGAGGTGAGCGAGTTGCAGCACCACTACAACAAGTTCCACCGGAAAAACGCTCTTTTCGTCGAGTTTGACGACCAGTACACGGCGCAGTTGGCTTACCAGGCCGTCACCAACCACCTACCGATGCGCATGCTGCCTGTGTTTTCCGGTTTGGAGCCCGGCGACGTGCTTTGGTCGAACTTGCGTATTTTCTGGTGGGAAGCCGGCGCACGCAGCGCCATAGCCGTGGTGGCCATATGCGCCCTCGTGGTTTTGTGGGCGATCCCCGTGGCGTTTGTCGGTGTGATTTCCAACATCAACAACTTGACCAACAAGTTGCACTGGTTGCGCTGGATCCAGCGGCTTCCGCATTGGTTGCTCGGCGTCGTCACGGGCTTGCTCCCGACGATATTGCTCAACCTCCTCATGATGATGTTGCCCATGTTCATCCGAGGCATGGGCACTGTGGCTGGGTGTGTCTCGGTTCAGGGCGTGGAGATGTTTGCGCAGCAGCTGTACTTTGCATTTCTCATGGTGAACAGCTTTCTCGTTACTGCGCTCGCGAGCAGCGCCGCGGCTGCTGTCACTGCAATCATCGACAAGCCCTTTTCTGCATTGAGCATTTTGGCGCTGAACTTGCCGCGGTCGCTGAACTTTTTCATATCGTATCTTATCCTCCAGGGCTTGCTGATTGCTGGCGGCTCGCTCTTCCAGGTGGTTACGCTCTTTTTGTACTATATTTTGGGTCGGCTCTTTGACCGCACGCTCCGCAAGAAGTGGGGCCGATTCACGGGCTTGGGCTCGCTTGCATGGGGCACGACGTTCCCCACAATCACTAGTTTGGCATGCATCACGCTCGTTTACTCCATCATTGCGCCGTTGATTCTCATTTTTGCGGCCGCGGCGTTTGGGCTCATTTTCATCACGTACTCGTACAACATGGCGTACGTGTTGGTGGAGGGGCCGGACTCGAGGGGCGCGCATTACCCGAGGGCGCTCTTCCAGACATTTACGGGGATATACCTTGGGCAGATTTGCCTTTTGGGGCTCTTTGCCGTGGGAAAGGGGTGGGGCCCCATTGTTTTGCAGGCCATTGGGTTGGGGTCCACTGTGTTTTGCCATGTTTCGCTCAACAGTGCCTTTGACCACTTGCTCAAGGTGACTCCGATCGATTGCATGAAACCGTTGGATGGCGTTTCGCAGACCGCAAGCTTCAAGGGTCAGTCTGACTACAACCAGCGGGTCCCGCGCAAGAAGCGCGAGCGCGAGATGGAGAACATGGACATTGACAAAGAAGACGATGTTGCTCTCATTGCCGACAGGGACTACAAAACGACCCAAAACCACAATGCCTTTGTGAGGTACTTCCGTCCGGACGTCTATCTCAACTACCGCAACACAAAGAGCATGATTCCGTCGAGCTACTACGTTGAGAGTCCGTTTGACGACAATCCGTACGCGTACAACGAGCCGGACATTTCGTCCAAGATGCCGAAGTTGTGGATCCCGAGGGACCCCTACGGGTGGTCTGCCGAGCAAATCAAGCAGAACCAGGGGGTGGTGGAGATGGTTGACTCCAACAGCGAGTTTGGGAAAAAAGGCATTATGTATGTTGGCAAGGCCCCGATCTAGGGCTGAATGCATGAATCCAACGCTTACAAGGGGTGCGCAATTGGTCCCGCTTGACAAACCTACATACAATGCGGCACATTCACATGGACCTTGTTTCGGCGCTGAGGCGGCTCCAAATGACTCAGAGTCACCTTGCGGCGCGGCTCCACTCCACCGTGGCTGTGGGCGCCAAGTACAGCGCGTCGTACAAGAACTATGCTCTTTCGAGCGGCCGGGCCGTGTCCTTTTTCCACGACGTGCCCCTAGATTTCAACCCCCACACGAAAACAGCCACCATGGTGGTTGAGGTTCCGCGCTTCAGCAACGCCAAGTTTGAAATTAGCACCTCCGAGCCCGGCAACCCAATTGTGCAAGACGTCAAGGACGGAAACGTGAGGTTTGTCAAGAACCTCTTCCCCTACAAAGGCTACATCCACAACTACGGGGCGTTCCCGCAAACATACGAGGACCCCAGTGTAGCGGGCGTCGAGGGGCACTATGGCGACGGCGACCCCTTGGATGTGTGCGAGGTGGGCCTGGCCGTTTTGAAGACGGGCGAGCGCAAAACAGTCAAGATTTTGGGCGCGTTGGCGCTTTTGGACGACGGCGAGCTCGACTGGAAAGTCATTGTCGTTGACGTTTCCGACCCGTTGGCCAGGTTGAACAGCGTGTCAGAGTTGCGCAGCGAGTGCCCTGGCCTCTTGGAGGCGACGCACGAGTGGTTCAGAAAGTACAAGATGCCCGACGGCAAGCCCGAAAACAGGTTGGCTCTTGGCGGGCGCTTTATCGGGGCCGAGGAGACGGTGGGCATCATACAAGAGTGCCACGAGGCGTGGAAGCAGTTGGTGGCGAACGGCAGAGAGGGTGTTTCGACCAGGAGGGCGGGGCAGTTTACAGTGGAGGGCACAGAGGAGGCTGCTGCGAGCATACCGCTGGCGATTGACAAGTGGTTTTTTGTGTAGTGAGGCATTGAGGCATTGAGCGCAAGTGTAGAGAATATGGCGCTTTTGCGAGACTTACTGTGGTGCGCGGCACTAGCGTGTTTCACCTGCACAGGGTTGCGATTTGATCAAGTGTGTTTTGCACCAACTTGTCTGTACACATTTGCCTGCACACAATCCCCAAACCACAGCATGCAAACGATAAAGTGCGTCGTGGTTGGCGACGGCGCCGTGGGCAAGACGTGCCTCCTCATCTCGTACACAACGTCCAAGTTCCCCGCAGACTACGTCCCGACCGTGTTTGACAACTACGCCGTCACCGTCATGATTGGCGACGAGCCCTTCACCCTTGGCCTTTTCGACACCGCGGGCCAGGAGGACTACGACCGCTTGCGGCCCTTGTCGTACCCGTCCACCGACGTGTTTTTGGTGTGCTTCAGCGTCATTGCGCCCGCCAGTTTTGAAAATGTCAAGGAAAAGTGGTTCCCAGAGGTGCACCACCACTGCCCGGGCGTGCCGTGCCTCATTGTCGGCACGCAGATCGACTTGCGCAACGACGAGCTCATTTTGCAGCGGCTCCATCGCCAGAAGCTCCAGCCCATTGGCACCGAGCAGGGGGAGAAGTTGGCGCGCGAGTTGCGCGCGGTCAAGTACGTCGAGTGCCTGGCGCTCACGCAGCGCGGCTTGAAGACGGTGTTTGACGAGGCCATTGTCGCCGCGTTGGAGCCACCGGTGATTAAAAAGTCGAAAAAGTGCACGATTTTGTAGCGGGATGATTAGGTTAAGAATACACTCAGATGATCAAGTACCCGCAGGATGCCACCGGCTGAGCGCAAAGGTGGCTAAACAGTGTGAAGGAAGCAGAGGTTTCGGACGTTTTGTCAAGAGCAAGACGAACGAGCTGACCAAGACAAACGGCACGTTGTAATCAACACAAACCACAAATGCACGCAGGACATTGCCCAAGGTTCGAAAGAATCCTGGACCCTGGGTCCAAGAAAACCATGTGCCGTGGGAAATACCAGGCTACGGTCTGGAGCAACTGAATATTGGAGGGCAAGTGCAGCCTTGTATCGGCGAGCTTTCATAAGCCGTATATCAACACGAATTATTTCCCGGGGTAATTAGTCCAAGTGTTTCAACGTATGTTCATCGCATTTACGAAAGAGAACTCGAGTCTTTGTAACAGAACACACGTGAGTAGTTCACTCGTTCATGACAACTGTTCGGCAACATCGATAAAGCAAGCATGAAGAGGACCGAAAAATGGGTCAGAGGATCCTCAGGAAACCCAGGCGTAGGAATTGAGAAGCCTCGGATCTCACCATGAGTGCTCGTTGCTTGAGGTTGACGTCAGCACGTTATAAAGTACGATGGCGTTCAAACTTTGGTTCTCCCAAGCCTGGGTAACTGAGCAGCTTCATTGAAGAAAAGGATGTTTTGTCAGTCAGCATCTCGCCGGATCTGTGTGATGTGTAAGTGAAACAGTCGAATATGGATTGATCTCTACTTACGCTGAAATCAAAACGACCAAAGAGCGCCAAAAAAATGATTCACTTTATGATCACCTTGTAACGGTGGGAATTTATTGTCGTCGCGTCAAAGTTGAAGATGCTCGTTCGAACTAAGCATCAGATCCCGAGAGACATCTTGTGCATTACGATCTCAAGTCGATAGACAAAATACGGATGAACATGTAGGTGCGAGCAGAACTTCCCAGCTTTGAGCAAAAGAAAACTACCATCACCTCGTGGTCGTCACAACAACAAATTCGAGAGGGTTGCAGGTTTTGGTCACGTACAACAGTGGGTATCGCAATGACATGTTTCCTGAAGTGATAAAGGTTCGAAGTCGATTGCTTTTGCATCAAGCTACGCTAATTGCGCACGCTGAAGTCACTTTGATGCAAGCTGCAGCTTAAGTTCTTTTGACGCCTTCATATTCAAAGGACGAGGGTCTGATGATCGTATACAAAAGAAAATGTTAGAGACCTAACCTGAGCCCGTGACGTATGCCCCGTGACCATACGACGTCACGTGACATACCACACGAGACTCTGTTTCATCACGCGCCCCTGGCACGACGTCACGTGACACCTCTCACGATACTATGTTGTATCACGTGCCATGGACACATGAGACCCTTCACGTGTACCCACACGTGCAACCCAACCTCCGTACACCGTAGGTTAAGGTATATATGAACCCTGGTACCCACCAGTACCAGGAGAATACATATGAGGAACATAACGTAAAGCTGACACGCACACCAGTCGTGCACTAGGCTTTTACAGAAAAGCAATTTTAGTTGATCACCTAAACAAATCTGATTGATGTATATCAACGACGCTAGTTTTTGTTAACTTGTTCGACCGAATGCGATCCCATTCAATAGAGTCTCTAAAAAGCCTTAGGTAGCCTGTTCCTGTATGGACCAGAGTCGAATGTGTGGCTCTAATCGATTTGACCTGGTGTACAGGTGTACCCGACCTAGGTAATGTCACAATTGCGCTTTACCCTGTTCGACTACATATAAATTGTCAAAACTATAGCTAGGCGGAGATGCGGTCGAGCAAATCTCCTCGAGCCGTTATTTGCAGCGTCACGTGACGTGACTCGTTGGGTTCGTCTATTTCAACATTTCATGGTATCATCTATGGTTAAGCTGATTCGCCGATAAGGCCAACGTTGCAAAGCTTGGTGAAACCCTTCAAAGGATTTTTAGTTTCATGAATTCCTCAACATTACGCTAAACTAAGGACTAGTCGACCTCATGGAAGCCCTCGGTGATGAGCAGGTTACTCGAGTGTACGAATCAAAACTATGTCGGCCAATCTTACACCTCTGTCTTATATCTGTTTGCACGTAAGGTTTTCGTCAAGACAAACATTCGTGCTGCATGTAAGTCACGTCGTGTCTCACACGCCACAGATGTCTCAGCTGTAACAAAACGCCCTGCCAAGGTTTAAGGCTGAGACCCTGTTTCAACACGCCAACTCTCAATAACAAAAAAGCGACCGTAATGTTACTCGCAATAGGCTTTCGAACGATCTTCTGCAATACTCCACGCGTCTCAGCCTCATGACGAGCGTCTGTTAGCTACAATCTAGGGATGCAAAACATATCCAAAGACAAGACAACCCGCACAACAGAGACAAAACCAGGATCAAACAGTTGTCATGCACCGCATCAAAAGGGTGCCTTTCCAAGAGTTAAAAGTTAAACCTCGATTCTTCGTCATTATTTGCGTCACACAGAAAAGGCGTCCATTTGTCCTGATATCGTCGAATGACTCGCTAACCATTGTGCATCACATGTCCATTGTAAACACTCTCTCGCCACAAGTGGAAATCGCGATTACCGAATCTCAGATTTTCCAAAACAGGCGCAAAACGTATGGGTTAATGCCCTACGCAGTCCTTCGCTTGACAACCGACAAAAGTCTTAACTTATTGATGTCACTTATCTTCCACCAAGGCATTTGGGTGCTTCTTTCGGCGGCAAAACTACTTGCTTTACGATTCAGATTCTAGAACGCCCGGAAAACCGTTTTTTACGACACCAACCTAAGGACGAACGTTTGATCCTTCTACATTTTTTTGGAAGCGCACCGGACCAAAAGGATACCGGACCCATTGCAAACAATCGCTGCTTCTCACGCAGCCGCCCGCCATCGCTTGGGCGTCGCAGCAACATATCCCTGCAGCAATTAACGCACCTAAAGCTTTCATCCTGCATTCGATCGGCTTTCTTGCCAAGATGCACAACTCAACGGCAAGCCTGCACTACCGAGGCGCCATATCTGCATGCACACGCACAACATGCAGCAATACTAGCAAGAAATCGAACAACTCAGGACCATGTCTATAGCCTCATCCCGTTCGACGGCGTCAGAGGATTTGAACCTATCGCTGGGCTTCTCCCTGGGCCTGTCAACACCAGCGAAACATACGGCACTGCGCCTGGCTGGCTTTCTTTCCCTGGGAACGCTTTCCTTGAACACTTCCGAGAGCTCGCCGTTACATGAAAGACACAAGTCTGTGGACCGTGAGAATATGCTCGCCTATGGGCTGTACATCAACAACATAGACTTTACAAAGCATCAAGAAGCCTACCTCACGGGCGACAGGGGCCTGCCTAAGGAAGATCGCCAAAAGGATGTGAGTTCCGTCATTACAGGCATGATACCGGGCTTTGTCATCACGTCGCAGGTTGGTTCCAAAACACTGCTTTTCTTCCGCGCCACTGAAGAGGCCACATCGAAGAAAATGCTCATACGTTTGTCTCCGAACTACCTCGAGTCGTTGGCCTTGTCTCGTTTCATCAACGAGTGGTACTTCACGCTGGGGCGGAATCCTCCTCACAGACACAGATTATGGGGCAACCCGAAACTTTCAAACTCCTTCATAGAGGCAAAGGGGATCGACTTGACCAAGGAAGGAGAGAGAAAGATTCTTGCCACACCACTCACACTCCCTAAAGGAATTCACGGAATTTTATACCCGTTCAACACGTTTAACCTCGATTTTGAGGATTCCGAGGTTTGCCAGAAGCGGCTCGGTCTCGTATACCACGATGAGGGATTCCGCACGCTTCACGACTACTACCAGCACAGACCAAAGCGCTTTGAGACGAGTTTGGCGAGCGAGAGCTTGCGTTCTGTCATATCGTCTCTTAGTGTAGCCAGCGACAAACCCTCGCGCTTTTTACCACGCGACAATCTTGGTAGCGGTGTCTTTGACGATCTTGCCAACCGCGTTTCGCAGCTGCCAAAGAGCAAAGCTGAAATAATCCTGATTGTTGATGACATGGTGGCCGTGGCGAAGACAATCGCAACTTGTCACGAGCTCGGAATCGTGCACAATGGCTTGACTTGTGACAACATTCTCAAGAGTGCCAGCGGCGACGTAAAGCTCACAGGCTGGGATTTTGCCTTTTCGATTCCAATGGAAGACCTGGAGTACAACTATCGTGTGACCAACATCGCCGATATCAGCGACCTCATAGCGTACATCCTGCCGGAGAGCACAGGGGAAACGACGCACAGGGTGGATTATCGCAGCGATATTTATTCCTTCGGCATTGTTTTGTACGAAGTTGTGGTTGGATGCTTGCCATTCCAATCCGAGTCGCCCGTGCGTTTGAGAAAGATGCACTTAGTTCAAAAACCGGTTTCACCCAAGACTTTGGGCAAAGACTGGATTCCGACGAAGCTTAATGACATTATCATGAAGTGTCTTGAGAAGGACCCCGAACTAAGGTATCAAGAAGCAAACTCTTTGATCAGTGATCTTCTTTCATTGAAAGGAGAGCAAGCATCGCCGGAGATCCAACTGAAAATAGGTATGCAGCCATTTTTGGTGACACCTATCAAGAAGAAGGACATCAACCTTCCTGACGATGATGGCGTGCAGTTCACCGTGATCAGTGGGGAGTTCGGCACCGGAAAAACAAAAACACTTCGAGACATTAGAGGTGAAGCCGTTGCGAAATTCAACTTTTGTATTTCGTGGACCTTTAATTGCTCAGACATGAGGGTCACGACTTACGCCTTCGCGCTTTTTGGGATTCGTACAATTGTCTCACTGATCCTCGCGACAACGAAGGATAAGATCAAGGAATGGGGCCATCTTCTCACGACTGAAATTGACACTGATCTTAGCATTTTGTTTGTTCTGGTGCCTCAATTGAAACAGCTTCTCGGAAATCGATACAAAAGTATACGAAAGGACCACGACAATGCTACACTTCTTCATGACCTGCTCGACGGAAGCGATCTTGGAAACACTGATTTCGACGAGCATGCCATGAATTTCGAATTGCGGTTTCGCTATATCGTGAAAAAGTTTTTCAGTTTAGCTGCTCACCATGGATTGACAATCTTGATCGACGATGTTCACTGGGCTCCTCGCGGCTCCTTAGTTTTCATGCGTGAAATTCTTGAGTTTATCGTCTCTGCCGACAATTCAATTCAGGTTGTGGCGGCTTACAGGACTAATGAGGAACCAGAGTACAGACCGCCAACTGTTGGGTACGAGGCCTTTCTCACGCTTATTGGTGCAAGAAGCATTGGCCAATTGTCGGAGCACAAGTTGTCGCCCATAAAAAAAGAGGAGTTCGACCCAGAGCTTTGGCCCTACTGCAGGGGAAACCGTCTCATGTTGACTTACACCAGGCGGATCCTCCACCTCAACGGGAAATTGAAGGACGAAAACCCCTACTCCATCGTTGATGAATATGTGAGTATTCTGTTGACCGAGAAAAAGCGTACGCTTTTGAAATTTGCAGCCATCATGACCAACCACGGTACTTTCAAGCTCTCTGACCTCGTCATTGTGACCGGATGGCCAATCGAGGAGGTTCACGGACTTATGCAGCAATGCGTTGAAACGCGTATCATCATACCAGTGAGTATGTGGTATAAAGTTCCTTTCCATGTTTTGGCATCCAAAGACTCGCCATTTGACTTGGATGATGCGACAATTTGGGGCCTCGCTTCGCGAACCAAGTACATGTTTGACCACGACCTTGTGCAAACCTTTTTGATCAACGAGATGGGGAACGCCTTACCAGAGATGCACCAGCTATGTGGAACTCGGCTTCGACAAAAAATGATTGGTGACTCATCAACAATTGTCACCCACTACCTCACCATGGCGACTCATCTTCTTCAGTCGTTATCTGTGGCGAAAGACAAGGAGGTTTACTTTGATGTTATGGTTACGGCTGGGCGATATTCCATCGCGACGAGTAGCTACGAAATTGCATTGGAGTTTTTCAAGGCTGCTCGAGAATTTGCACCAGATGAGCATCAAAAGGTCAAAAACACTTTGACCTTGTGTCAGATTCAATACTCTCTTCGAAACTACAGCGAGTGTATCGATTTGATCCTGACCATGGAGAAGGAGAGAGACTCGTTTGTGACGCTCAAAATACGCTGCTTGTTTCATCTGAAACAGTACAAGCGCGGTTTGAGAATCGCATTGAAAGCATTGGAAGCATTGGGTGTCGAGAGCAGTTTGGATTCAAGACGATGCGAGCAGATCGCCTCAAAGTACTTCAAGAAGCTCCCCCTTTCTATTGCCGACATCAAAGGCCTTCGAAACGTTCCTGCCGCGAATGATCCGAAGTTCAAATTGGTTGCTGAGATCATCATGGATGTTTTGGGCCCCACTTATATTCTCGGTTTAACGAACTTGCGCTTGGCTCTTTTGACCCAGTTGACGCTGATGATGCACATCAATGGCTTGACGCCATTGTGCGCCATTCCCTTGATTCATTTGGCAAATTACTTTGTGCAGCCCCACAGCCAAATTTCCATGATCAAGGCGCTGGAGATTTGCGAGGTGGCACTCGGATTGGTCAATGAGAACAGGGGCAGCAGTACCGGCTTGACAGAGCTCATATATGAGCTGTACGTTGTGTACATGGGCTTGTTCAAGCACTCCAGTACCGACTTGGGCAAGTTCTCCACTGTGTTTGGCATCTCGAACACGTCGGTGGTGAAGGTGAATGAGCCGTTTCTCAGGCTGTTTGTGTTGGGTTCATCCTTCGTGCTCAGTCTTTTAGCTGGTGCTTCTCTTGCGCGAACGAGGGAATCATTCAAGCGGCAGATTGTGGAGGTGAATGACGAAGAGAGGTTTATGGAGAAGTGTTTCCGCTTGTGGGCAGACGAGATACCCTTTTCTAGTTTCACCTTTGAGTGTGAGGGACGCATAGATCTCGAGTTCCTCTACCTCGCCAACTGCGTGCTTTATGAGTTTGCCAGGGGCAACTGGGCGAATGCCGCAGAAATTATGGTGACAAAGTGCTTCAAGGTATCACGGAAACTCCCTCTCTCTGTGCTTCACATTGAGCTTTACTTTTACGGCGCGATTGCGCTTCTTTCCACAGATAAAGAAGGGTGCATTCCGTTGGCACACAAGCTTGAAAGACTCTTTTATGCCTGGGCGCAAGGCACGCCTGCAAACTTCAAGTCGAAGCACGCCGTCATTTTGGCATGTTTGTCGTCCATTAAAGAAAGTTCGTCTCTTACGACTTTGGACAGGTTCGAGGAGGCGATCGAACTAGGCACCAAGGAGTCGAAGTGGGTTGAAGTGGCCTTCGCCAATAAGCTTTGCGCATCTTGGCTTGTGAAACAGCTGGAGAGCAAGCGCAGAGCCTATAACTACGCACAAGGCGCCTACTCTCTCTTCAAAACAATCAAGGCGAGCCGTCAGGCTGAAATGGTCAAAAAGCACTTTGCGACGCTTTTTGACACGCACAACTGGGCTGGTGTGACTGTTCCCGAGACGCCAAAGGCGCTGCTTCCCTCGCAGCCACTTTCGGACTTGAAGGAGATCTTGGAGGCTCCGCCGTTTGACAAGTCAACGATGGACCTCACGAAGGCGATTAAGCTCTGTTTGACGATATCTGAGTCCTCTGACGTGACTTCGATCGTCAGTAGTCTCTTGGAAACAGCGCTCATGTTTGGCGGCATCGACTACGGTGCAATTGTTTTGAACTCCACGTCAAAAGAGCCGGTCATCAAGACCATTGGCACGTTCAACTTCTTATACAAGCTCGACGATGAGGCTTTGAGTGCCAGAACCGACCTTGTTCCCTACATGACTGTGATTCACTGTCTTTTAACTGGTGAGACCATCAACAAAGAAGACGACCCGGTCCACTTCGAAAACCGCTTTGGAAAGGACCCGTACTATCTTCACAATCCGTGTTCGAGTGCGCTTTGCATCCCGATTCGGTCAGAGACTGTGTTGGGGGCGATGTATCTCGAAAGACATCAGCACCACGAGTTGAGTTTGCTTTTCGACTCGGCCAAGGTGGACTTGTTGGATCTCTTGTGCAGCCAGGCCGCAGTCTCGTTCAGCAAAGCCATGTTGTACTCGCAAATGGAGCACGCCAAAAAAACCGCCGAGGATGCCACGAAAGAAAAGGCCAGCTTTTTGGCGAACATGTCGCACGAGATCCGCACGCCATTCAACTCCCTTTTTGCCTGCTCGTTGTTCCTTCTTGACACAAACTTGACGCTAGTGCAGCGCGAATACGTGGAGACCATCAAGACCTCCAGCTTGGTAACGTTGAACATCATCGACGGCATTTTGGCGTTCTCCAAGATTGAGCACGGTTCCTTTGCGCTCGAGCACACGCCATTTTCGATGAACGAGTGCATTGAGAGCGCGATTCAAGTCTCCAGCGACCAGGCGATTGCCAACGACGTGGAGCTCGCGTTCTTCAACAGATGCCCAAACATTGACGAGGCCATTGGCGACGCCACGCGGGTGCGGCAAATTGCCATCAACTTGATTGGCAACTCCGTCAAGTTCACGCTTCAGGGCTACATCAAGGTGATTTTGACCGCCGAGTATGTTTCTGAGAAGCGCTACCGATTTGTCTTGACCGTCGAGGACACAGGCATTGGGATCCCCGAGCAGTCCAAGTCCAAGGTGTTTGGGGCCTTTTCGCAGGTTGACGGGTCGTCGAGGCGTGTTTTCGGTGGTTCGGGCCTCGGCTTGGCCATTTCGAAGAAGCTCAGCGACATTATGAACGGCGAGCTCCTGTTTGAAAGCGAAGAGGGCAAGGGCACCACCTTTAGATTTGCGTGTCCGTTTGAGATTACCGGCTTGCAGAAACCCAGCACCATTCCTTCGCAAAAAGTGGCCATTCTCATGAAGCCATCACTCCTTGCCGATTCTCTCAAAGAGAAGCTACAGCTGTTGAACGCGGACGTCACCATGTTCCACGAAGTCGAGAAAATGGACTTTTCCATTGTCTACGTGAGTCACGCCTTCATTGACAGTCTTGAGGATGTCGAGAAGAACACCAAAGGCAAGGTGTTTATCGTGGCTCCGTTTGACGTTGCCGGGGAGTTGGACGAAAAGAAGGTTGACTCTGTGCTCTTCACTCCCTTCAAGCTACCCAAAATCGAGGAGACGCTCAGGACGCTTCCCCAAATCAAGGCTGCAGCACCCGAGGTTCTCAGCGAAACCTTTGCTTTGCGCATTTTGGTGGCTGAGGACAATCCCATCAATCTCAAGGTGGCGTCGCAGCATCTCAAGAAGCTCGGGTACATTGCCGACCACGCCAAGGACGGCGTGGAGGTGCTTGAAAAATGCGACGAGCTCGCGAGCAAAGGCGAGAAGTACGATGTCATTTTCATGGATATTCAGATGCCGCGGAAGGACGGCATTGCGGCCACGATTGAGTTGAAGGAGCTGTTTATAGCACGGGGCCTTTTCTCGTTGCTCCCCTCGATTATAGCCCTCACGGCCAACGTTGCGGGCGAGGACCGGGAAAAGTGTCTAGAGTGCGGTATGCTAGATTTCGTGTCGAAGCCGATATTGCCCGAGGACTTGAAGCGGGTCTTGACCAATGTGGGCCGCGGCACGTACCAGCTACCGAGCTAAGCATTATACATTGCATTCACGTACTCTTGAACTCGCGAAACTTCTTGATTCTCTCTTCGCGCCACGTTGCCAACTTGTGCGCGTGTGCCTCCTTCTCCCTCTGCGTGGGCCCAAACGCCAGCTTCTCGTCCGGGGTCAACATGTTCCACTTTTTCGCAATGTCTCTTGTGATGTCGGGCAACGGCCTGCCGTCGTTGTGGAAGTTTTGCTTGACAAAGTTGGCAAAGCCGTTGCTCAAGCGCGGTTTGGGGGCAAAGATCTTGAGCGCCGCGTCGTTGAGCAGGTCCGCCTGGATCTGGAACTCGGCCTTTTCCGCCTCGCCGAGCGTGCCCCACTCCTTGGTGACGACGGCGAGGGTTCTGGAGCTCGAAACCTGCGCCTTGACAAAGGCGTTGAACGCAGAGAGCCGTCTGTACGGCTTCAAGGCGTCTTTGACGAGCTTCTTTTCGGCGTCGGCGGCCTTGCGCTTCGCCACGGCCTCCTTGATTTTCAAGTTCAACTGGCGGTGTTTCTGGTTCAATTTAGTGAGCGCCGTCTTTTCCTTTTTGAGAAGCTTCAGCAATTGGGCCACCTCCGGGTTCGCTTTCGCGAAAAGCACCGAGCGGGTCCAGAGAGAACGCACAGAGAACATGTTGTTGTTTTGGTGTGCGCACGTAAACGCGGTTGCGGTGACAAGACCCAGTTTGGGGATGAAGATTGTTTCAAAAGTAAGTTGTACAGGGGAACTAGGTGAGTGGGGATGAAGTGTTATCGGATTCGGTGGTTGCGCTTTTCTGGATGCCAACTTTGTGTAGCAGAAGATGGAATAAGTCAGGTGGCGTAGTTCTGAGAAAGTCAGCGTGGCACGCTTTTGGAAGAGTCAGAGTAGCGTGCTTTAGCAAAAGTCAGGGTAGCGGAGTTCTGACAGGAGTCAGGGTACAATGTTTTAACAGGGAGTCAGAATATGGTACCTCACAGAGGAGTCAAAGACCGTACTTTTCACAGAGAGTCAAAAACCGTACTTCAACAGAATTCAGAGATATCGTACTTCTAGCCGAGAAGCAAGAGTACCGTACATCTCACAGAGATGCGAAGACCGTGCTTCAAAGAAAGTCAAAGGCCGTACTTCAACAGAAGTCAGAGATGCCGTACTTTTAATCGAGAAGCCGAGATACCGTACTTTTAACCGAGAAGCAAGAGATACTGTACATCCTGACAAAGTGTCGAAGTAGCGAACTTTAAAAGGAAGTCGTGGTAGCGTCCCTCGAACAAGGTAGTCAGGCCCTAGTTTGTCAGAGTCAGGGTACCGTACTTCTCACAGACGAGTCAGGGTACCATACTTCTCCAGATGAGTCAGGGTACCGTACTTCCGGACAATAGACTCAGAGCAGTGTACTTCCAGCAGAGAAGTTGGAGTATCGTACGTTCAACAGGTAAGTCAGGGTACCGTTCCTCTCACATAGAGTCAAGTACTGTACTTCATCAGAAAATTGAAGTTACCGTTCATAAGAGGTGCCAGGGTGCCCTAATTTTAACAGATGAGTCAGGGAACCGTACATCTAACAGAAAGTCATGTACCGTACTTCTGACAGAAAGTCAGAGCACCGTACCCCTAACAGAAAGTAAGAGTACCGTACATAATAGAAGCCAAGGTGCCCTACTTCTAACAGAAAGTCAGAGCACCGCCCCTCTCACAGAAAGTCAGGTGCCGTACTTCAACAGAAACTTGAAGTTACGGTACATAATAGGAGCCAAGGTGCCCTACTTCAACAGAAGTCAGGACCGTACTTCAACAGTCGGAGCAGCGTACTTCTCAGGGTACGCACTTCCTGCCGAGAACAGACACCGTCAAACAAGGCTCGCTTGACCATCGTTTAAAAAGTGAATGTGTCCCATCGTTCAAGGTGATTATTCCGAGCATTGGCTTTCCGTCATCTTATCCTTGAACGCTGCCGAAGCCACATTGGCACCCTGTCCTGGGGCCAAATGTACGGGTGTCATCTCCCACGTGACATGTATTCAGCAGCCCGGTCAGAAACGCTCTTCCTTGGCGGCGAGAAGCTCAGCGGGGACGACGTGCGCAACCAGAACGTGATGGCGGCGCTCGCGGTGGCCAACGTGGTGAAGCTGTCGCTCGGCCCTGTGGGCCTCGACAAGATGCTCGTGGACGACATTGGCGACGTGACCGTCACCAACGACGGCGCCACGATTCTCCTGCTTTTGGACGTGCAGCACCCTGCGGGCAAGATCTTGGTGGACTTGGCGCAGCAGCAGGACCGCGAGGTGGGCGACGGCACCACCAGCGTGGTGATTATCGCCAGCGAGTTGCTCCGCCGGGCCAACGAGCTCGTGCGGCACCAGATACACCCCACCACCATCATCACGGGCTACCGCTTGGCGCTCCGCGAGGCGGTGCGGTACGTGAACGAGGTGCTTTCCACCAGCGTGGCCGACTTGGGCAAGGAGACGCTTGTGAGCGTGGCCAAGACGCTGATGCTGAGCAAGATCATCGGCGCCGACAGCGACTTTTTCGGGCAGATGGTGGTGGAGGCCATGCTCGCGGTCAAAACCACCAGCGCCAAGGGCGAGGCGCGGTACCCCGTCAAGGCGGTGAACATCCTCAAGGCGCACGGCAAGCTGGCGACGGAGTCGGTGTTGGTGGACGGGTACGCGCTCAACTGCACCGTGGCGCTGCAGGCGATGCAGAAGCTGGTGCAGGGGGCCCGCATTGCGTGCTTGGACATGAACCTCCAAAAGACACGCATGGCGTTGGGGGTGCACATCAGCATCGACGACCCGCAGCAGTTGGAGGAGATCCGCCAGCGCGAGTACGGCATTGTGCTCGAGAAGATCCGCAAGATCCTCGCCGCGGGCGCCAACGTGGTGCTCACCACAAAGGGCATCGACGACTTGTGCCTCAAGGAGTTTGTCGAGGCCGGCGCCATCGCCGTGCGCCGCTGCAGGAAGGAGGACTTGCGCCGCATCGCCCGCGCCACGGGCGCCACGCTCGTGTCGACGTTGGCCAACTTGGACGGCGACGAAACCTTCGACGCCGCCGCCCTCGGCTCCGCCGCAGAGGTGGCGCAGACCCGCGTGCTGGACCAGGAGTGCATCGTCGTCAGGGGCACCCGGCACTCGCTGCTGCTGATTATCCTCCGCGGCGCCAACGACTACTCGTTGGACGAGATGGAGCGCAGCGTCCACGACGCGCTCTGCGTCGTGAAGCGCACGTTGGAGAGCGGCCGCGTCGTCCCGGGCGGCGGCGCCGTCGAAACCGCCTTGAACATCTACCTCGAAAACTTCGCCACCACCGTGGGGTCGCGCGAGCAGCTCGCCATCGCAGAGTTCGCCAACGCCTTGCTCATCGTGCCCAAGACCTTGGCGGTCAACGCCGCCAAGGACGCCTCCGACCTCGTGGCCAAGTTGCGCACATACCACGCGGCCCTGCAGTTGGCCAAGCCCCACGACGCCAAACGCAAGTTCAGAAACTACGGCTTGGACTTGATCAACGGCAAAATCGTCAGCGAGCTCGCAGAGGGCGTGTTGGAACCCACAGTGTCCAAGGTGAAGCTGTTGAAGAGCGCCTTGGAGGCGTGCGTCGCCATCTTGCGCATCGACACAATGATCACCGTGGCGCCAGAACAGCCAAAGGAGGACCCGCACGCGCACTAGCCGGCCGTTGAGTTTTTGTGGGTGGGAGCCGTGACAGTGTCGTGCCTTTTGCGGTCAGCCGATCCCGGGTCTGTTTGGGTCTGAAGGTCGTCGTTGGGTCTGAGTGTCGGTCGTCGAGTGTGGACGCACCACACTCGAAGGCCTGGCGCGTGAAACCCGTTGCGGCACCAAACGCGAGGCCATGAGTAGATAGATCAACGCGGTTGATGGACGTATAGTGGGTTGGCGGGGGTCACTAATCGAAATGCCCCGAGACTCGAGACATGCCGTTGAAGTCACTCGTTCGAGCGCCCAACTAGCGTGAATGCAAACAGACCCGTCACTTGGACACTTTATCGTCGCAGTTCACATGTCGTTTAAGCCCTAGGGAACGCTTTCGCACTCAGCCTGCCATCTACATAAACGTCTGTCGCCGATGGGCCACGCACGATCCGCGATCTAATAAAGTTCAAAGACATCCGAAAAGGCTACCTGATCTAACCTCTAAACTACTTCGAAAAGGTTACCTGATCTAACCTCTAAACTACATCGAATAAGATGGTCTTTGACGACGGCATGGCGAGTAATAAAGTGTGCTTCGGGCACATCCACCTCAACGAGGCTCGTAGCTTTTACCAACACAAGGCCACTCCAGTTCATCTCCCAAAGTGAAATAAGACAGTCAAGTTGCGGTCGCAGGACAATACGCTGTCGAGATTATGCCCGTTTCAGCCAAATGGCGCTGCATACGCGAATGTCGAGGACGAGCTGTCCTGCAATCCAAATGAAAGGCCTTCGAGGCACAGGCACGGTGCACCGCGTGGAACAATGCACGCGTCTTCCACGTGCCCCAACGTTCTCTCGCAGCCACGAGGGTCCGTGCCTGTGCGCATCTCGAAATTACCCAACGCGGCAAGCTGCGGGAGCCCGCCCTGCGGTGCATTCCACGACGCGTTTTCGCGTCTGTCTGCAGTGCTTGATGCGCTTGTGTGCCGTATTATGCATGCAGCGTGCTTCATACGCCGGCGACGCACCGTACCTTCAGCGCGTCGCGCCGGAGAGGCTGCGATAAAAGGCGCCCGCGCCCCGGCACCGCATGTCCGACCGCGAGGCCCTCCGGCTTTTCCTGCTCCAGCCCGTGTCCAGGGACATGGTGGACTTTCTCGCCGCCACCACGGCGCTGGTAATCCAGATTCGGCAGCAGAAGCACGACACACAGCGCCCGGTGCCGCTCACGCACTTTATTCTGCGGCTCGTCGAGCACTCCAACGTGCAGACGCCGACGCTCATGGCGCTGTTGGTGTTTTTGAACCGCTTGCGCAACGTGCTCCCCGGCAACGCTGTGGGGATGGAGACGACTCGGCACCGCATCTTTTTGGCGAGCCTCATTTTGGCCGCCAAGGCCTTGAACGACCTGAGCCCGATGAACAAGCACTGGACCCGCTACACCGACGGCCTCATGTGCAACGCCGAGGTCAACTCCGCCGAGCGCGAGCTCATTGCGCTTCTCCAGTGGGACGTCGCCGTCAAGGAGAACGAGCTCATAACGGTGCTCCAGCCGTTTCTCAGCGGCATCGTCCGCGACTTGCGCCGCAGCGACCAGGTGTCGATGGCCCGCAACGCATACCGCCTCTCGGGCTTCTACTCGAGCAGCCTGCTCGCCCTGCGCCTGCTGCTGGCGTCCCTGCTCTCGCTAAAACTGGGCAGAAACACTCCCTTGACGCCCTACGGCTACGAACGGGAAAGGGAACGGGTGCCGTTGGCGGAGAAGTCCTCCGCGGCGTTGAACCAGCTTCGTGCGTGAGCAGGCCTCACGGTTATAGACAATGACTGATTGGAAAGCGTAGGCATGTGCTCGCGTCGGCTATCACGCATGGCGCCGCAGGGCGGGTATTCGGCCGAGATGAGTGGCATTCAAAGCACAGTGTTTGGCTTCGCGGGACACAGCCGATACTTGGTGAGACCATGCGTGTAGTTATGCAAGGAGGCTAAATGTATTGCCGAGTTGTCGATGAGAATCGGCTGCGGCTTGCCGCAGTTTCGGTGTCAGCGGGCATGGGACTAGCCAGCCAAGTGTAAAATAGTCTCATGAGCCGCCCTTTGTTATTACATCTTTTGCGTCATTTGAAGGCCCGCCCGCGCCCCACACATCGCCTACACATCGCCTACACATCGCCTACACATCGCCTACACATCCTAAGTCTATGCACTTCTATTGAACTCGTTTCGCCAACTACGAGGCCAACTGGTCCGGGTAGTAGAAGAATGCCAACGCCATTATCAAGTAGGTGCTCAACAACATGGCGCCCTCCAACCAGTTCAGCTCGCCGTCCAAAATCATCAAGTTGGCAATGAACACCGAAATGAACATCACCGCCGTTTCAAACGTCGAAAAGTACAACGACATGGGCACGTCGATAATCCAACCAACAATCACCATAAAGGGCGTCACGAAAATGGCAATCTGAAGCGACGAGCCAATCGCCACGCCAATGGCAAGGTCCATCTTGTCCTTCATCGCCACAATCACCGCCGTGGCGTGCTCCGCGGCATTGCCCACAATGGGAATCACAATCAACCCGATAAACGTCTTGGAGAGCCCCAGCGACTCAACAATGTCGTCGATGGAGCCCACCAAGTAGTCCGCGCAAAAGGACACCAAAACCGTGGCAATCACCAACACAGAGAACGAGCTCGCAACACTCAAGTGCGGGTTCTGCTGCGGCGCGAGCGCAACAACATCCTCCTCCTGTGACTGCTCCTCAAACAAGGCCTTGTGCGTCTTCAACTGGAAAACAAGGTACAAAATGTAAAGCACAAGCAAAATCACCGCCACGCCGCGCAGCAACGACAAGGTCAGGAGATCTTGTTCCAGATTGGGCAACTTCCCGTCCTTTCCCCGCGGCATCAGCGCATGGAGCGCCGCAGGAATAAGCAACCCAGCCGTGGCGAGCGCCATGAGCGACGACATGGTTTGCGCCACGGTTTGGTTGAATGTCTGCTGCACCCGCGTGATGCCGCCCGCAATGAAGCAGCAGCCCAAAACCAACAACAAGTTCAGCAAAATCAGCCCGAGCATCAGCGCTTGCACGATGCGCACCTGCCCGTTACGCAATGCAATGATGGACACAATAAGTTCGACGGCGTTGCCAAAAGTGGCATTCAAGAGGCCACCCACGGTCTGGCCCGTGTGCTCCGCCATCTCCTCCGTGGCGAAAGCGAGCACCAGCGCCAAGGGCACGATGGCGCAGAAATTGAGCCAGAAAATAGCACTCAGGCCCCAATTCAACACTCCCGCGGTCAAGCCGAGGGGCACAAACACAAGGAGGTAGTTCACGGGCAGCAGCGTGAGCGTAAGCCGTGCCGTGGTGTAGAAGGTGCGCTTGAGCGACCCCGGGAGAAGCGGTGTTGTTTCCATTGAGAATGTATGCAAGTACTATGCAGGGGTAAAGAATTTCGTGCTGCAGAGAAGCCGGTGCTAGTTGCTCGGTGATTGAAGTACTGCAGACAACCGGTGACCAGCGCGCCGTGCCGTCCAGCATCGTAGTGCACGAGATTCAGGAACCGCAGCATCGTGCAGCATATATTACGTACAAGTTAGAGGAGCTCGCTCACCAAGTAGGGCGTGAAAACCACAATCGCCGTCCCCAACGTCACAAACGCCTCGTACAAGGCCAAGGGGAACCCCACTAGGCCCCGCTTGCAAAAGTTGCAGTAAATCGCGTAGAAGGCAACCGAAAAAAAGTGGTTGAAGAGCAACATGGGGAACGGGAGCATACCCGATAAAAGCCCAATGGGGCCCAGGACGCACGTGCCTCCAAGCTGGAAGTAGCGGAAACAGCCCTCCTGTAAAATCATAAGCCCCAATTTGTCCGCGGCGAAAAGCGAGTAGAGCGCAATCGAAAGCGTGTTGATCACAGCGTCCAAGCCCTTCCTCTTCCCGTTGAACTGTTTTAGCTTCTCCGCAACCAAGGCGTGGTCGCTGAGGCTAGGCACCAGCGTCGGGTGCAACAACTTGGCCAACAAGACCGTGTCGTTGAGCCCCACGGTCATCCCGCCGCCGGTCAACGGGTGTCTCATGTTGAGCGCGTCGCCGAGCAATATGAGCCCCGGGTTTTTCTTCCCCTGCTTCTTGGCGGGGAAGTACTGGTTGGGCATCGACTTGAACTTGCGCTTTTCCACGGCATTGACAAACGAGGGAACGAGCATCGGGGGCAAGTTGGGCTCCACGTCGCGACGCAAGTAGTTGTAAAAATCGTTGTTGGCTGCCGACGGCGGTTTCGTCAGCCTGTATGCGCACAACATGCGGGTTTCCTTTTCGCTGGTTTGGTACGCCAACACCGGGGCGTGGGTGCCCAAGATAACGTGTCCGCAGTGCGGCGAGGGCAACTTCGCGTCTTCGAGCTCCAAACCAACAAAGTAGGACCCGACCGCGGGCACGGTGTCCAGGTGCTCCTTTCTTAGCTTGGAGTAGATCCCGTCGCAGCCAATCACGAGCGACGCATGGTACGCCGTCTCGCCGCCGTCGCGCTTGACGTTGACGCCCACCACGGTGTCGCCGTTGCGCACCAACAGCGTCACTGTGCCCTCCAAGGCGGTGACGTTTTTCTCATTCTTGGCAATGTTTCGGAGGTTGCTGATGAACTTGCCGTGTCGAAACAGCACCCCGAGCACCCGCTCGTGGTTTTCCCACTCGCGCGCGAGCTCGTCGCCCGCCATTTTGTCGTTCCCGTCGAAAACACAACCCGCCACACTTCTGGTGGGGTTCGTCTTTTGCGCGTCTTGCTTGTAAGGGTACTCGATATCGACGCACTGGCCGTGGTACTTTATGTAGTAGCCCTTGCAGTACACTGCGTCGATGCCGTTGACCGCTCGCACCATCCCGAGCTCGCAAAGTGCCTTTATGCCTGCGGGTTGAAGAAGCTCGCCGACGATGCGCTGGGGCTCGGTCCAGTCGCGCTCTATAAGCAATACAGTGCGGCCCTGGCGCGCAAACGCCGTCGCAACGCAGGGACCCACGACGCCGGCGCCGACAACGATGAGGTCGTACATAGAGGTCACGTGAGTGTCGCTTTTATCGTACCACCACGCCCCTTCGCGGTCCGTGCCCTCAGCCGCACGGTCGCGTGATGAGTCAGATTGGTGAATGGAGCTACGCAACCGATCTGGACGGTGTCGGTTCTGTAGATCGGAAGACTGTTTGTGAGATTTACTGATTATTTGAAAATTCAACAGAATGCTGAAAAGTGTAAATTGTGCTTTGCCTCGAGCTAAACTTGACTGAGAAACACCCAACAGTCAGCGTCCCCACTACGATTTATGTCCTTTGGTAAATAGCTTTTCGAAGAATGGGCTTCTATTTGCGTGGAAGAATAAATCAATTTTGATTGACGTATGACAGTCGTCACTTGTTCCTCATCGATGACATCAAACGAAAGTGACGACTCGAGGCTGGCTACTTCTGCCAGCCTCCAGATCTTTCATATGCTCGCATCAATCGGCTTCTTTTTCGACCAGTGTGGCTACTCAAGGCCTGTTCGTCACCCTGACAAGGCTTTCAAGTAAGCACTCTCATCATGTCTGCGATGCATTGCTTAACTAGTCGGCTGTCTCAAACGTGCGAGACTTGGGTCCCCACCACTCCACCCATTCAGTGACTAGCCCGTTCGCGCCACTCTATACCCGTGGCTACTCGTCGTCGGACTCCTCCTCGGCATTCTCCAACCAGTCGACAAACTGCGCCGTCAACGAGCGCACCTGCTCGTCGCCGCCGCGCCGCCACCACTGCAAAATGGCCTCCTCCTCCACCACGTCCGCCTCGTACAAGCTGCGCAACGCGACAAACAACACCAACGCGCCGCCCTCCACCTCCTTGCACACCGTCTCCAACACCGCCGCCAAGTCCTCCTGGTCCGCGGGCTCAAACACCTGTCGGCGAAACATGCGCCCCCACTCGGCAAACACCTTGTGCAGCGCCTCCTTCGCCGCCAAGGTGCCCGTGGCGACAAAGTGCACCACGCGGTTCACCATGGCCTGCGCCGTGGCGAGGCGCACCTCGTGGTACGTCACGTTCATCGACATGCGCAACGTGTTGAGCTCGAGCAACGCCGTGTCCATGTCGTGGCTGTTCTCCATCGCCCGCTCCACTGTCGCCACCGCCTCCTTGCCAAAGTCCTCCGTCTCCTCGTCCGAGGGCGCGTAGTCGGTCGACATGGCACTCGTCGCCGAGAACCGCCGCCCGCGCAGGCGCCGCCGGCGCCGCCGCGTCACCAGCGCAATCGAGTCGTCGCTGATGTTGGCGTGGCTCATGAGCTGGCTCAAGTGGCTGCTCGAGCTCGAGTCGCTGAGGTACACCTCGGGCTCCGTGTCGCCCTTTGAAAGCCGCTCCCTCACGGTGCTGCCGCTGGGGACGCTCACGCCGAAACCCACCACGGAGCCAGGCAAGAGCACGACATTGTCGCCAACCTCCCCGGCGACAATGGCGCCGTCCAAGCGCGCATTGTCGCCCACCACGGCGCCGTCCCACACGTACGAGTTGACAATCTCCACGTTCGAGCCGATGCGGCACCCGCGGCCAACTACGGCCTTTTCCACTTTGGAGTCGGAGCCAATGCTCAGCCCGGCGCCGATGCACGTGCTGCTCCCGATGCGGCACAGCTGCGCCAACACGACCTTCTCCTTGTAAATGTGGTTGGCCTCGTACAGGTAGTTTTGCCCGTCCAAGTTGGCATCCGGCACCAACGGGTAGCACCAGCGGGCCAAGACGTCCTGGCTCACCGCGGCGTACGTGTTCCAGCTCTCGACACGCGCGGCGTACTCCTCGGTGATGTATGCGTAGATGGTTTTCCGGAGCAAGTCGCTCGTGAGCACGCCCTTGACAAAGTCTGCCCGCAACAGCTGGTAGTCAAAGTTCTCCTGGAAAATTTGCGGAACGTGCGGCGAGCAAATGTCCACGTGGCAGTCGATCAAGTCGTTGCGGAGCGCAAAGTCCTCCATGTGCTCCAAGAGCTCGGGGTCAATGGCCACGCTGCTTTTCCGGCCCGCGGGCGGGATCCCCTGGTAAAAGTGGCACCTGCTGTTTTTGTCAAGAACAAAAACGGCCGGATCGAGCCGCGAGCGCGCGCGGTGGAGCGGGTGCGCCTGGGCACACACCATGGTGACAATGTGGTCCTTGTCGGCGGCCTTTTTCGCCTTGTGGAACGCCAAGGCTTTCTTGAAGTCAATGTTGGTGACCACGTCGCCGCTCACGAGCAAAAAGTCGCCGCTAATGAGCCCGCGATTGTCCAAGTCCCGCATGGCGTCGCCCACCGACCGCAGCTCGGGGCTTAAAACGGTGGTCACTGCAAAGGCGGCCTTGTGTGCCCACCTGCTCTTCTCGATGTAGTTCTGGATCTGCTCCGCGTGCGCCGAGCACACGAGGTACACCTCGTTGACGCCCGCGCGAGCGAGGAACTCGAGGGTGTACTCAATGAGGGGCACGTTGGCGAGGGGCAAGAGACAGCGGGGTAGCTCCGCGGTGAGGGGCATGAAGCGCGACTCGTACGAGTCCGTGAGCACAATGGCCTGGAACCGCTCGTCCACTAGTTCTTTTTGCTTCTTTGGAGGCATCACGTGTAAGTCACGGGGTCATCAATACGAAGACGCACTTATCGTGATGGCCGTAACGCGGATGTTTAAATTGATAGCTAACATAGAAGAAAGTAACTTTTTGATTGACATATTTGGTCTCGTTGAAATCATGTCAATGCATGATTTTTGAAAAACTACTGTGAGATGCTTGTCAACGCCGAATCAAAAGTGATCAAACAATCTCGCGTTGATTCAAAACTCATAGTCTTGTTTACGTCCCATGGATGACTTACAAGAAGGATCTAGTTTAGGGGCTCGAGATTGCGCGATGTCAAACAGAGTACTGTCAAAATACGTCTCACAGTAAGCTTCTCTTCCGATGCTTGACGAGCCCAACGCTTCTTTGCCGTAAAGGCTCAGAGCCGATTTCTTCTGAGTAGATCTTTCAATGAGACCACTCTGGCAAGTCTCGATGTTGCCAAGTATTCTCACATTGTAGGTGTCGTGGGCTTTTTAAGATATACCTGCCAAACGGGCATACTGTGTCTGTTCAATTTCGCATTCTCGAAGGCATCACGGACGTTGAGCTGCTCATTGTTTCCACTCGTTTGTCAGTTGCATTTACTCCTTATCTTTGGCTACATCAATTTCAGCAAGAGCGTCATCGACCTCCCTCAAAATCGAGTTCAGAACGCCTCTTCGAAGACGAATTACTTTTACCCTTAGCAACTTCCCTGGGTTAGCTCGCTCTTTGGTCAGGATTGCGTCAACGTCAATTGTTGAAGCCTTTTAAATCAAGCCCGACCAAAGGAGCGCCAGAAAGTTGAACCATTTTCCTCGCTTTGTCATGCGCGCCGGAGAAACCACAAACTTCGAACTTGAGGCACACTCTTCAATCAGCCATACGCTGCTTGACTGAGAGGAAGGACAGCTTTTGTGTCAAAACGAACTTGTAAAGCGCTAAAGAATTGTCACAAGAACGGAGTGTACCGCTGCTAGATGGACACAGCCATGGTAATCAAGAGTGCTTCGGTTAGACCTTTGATTTTGCCCATAGCGATGTAGGGATTTGAACAAACATCCTTTCCTCTCAATCTAGTCAATATGAGTCTCAAGTCTGTGAGCGCGTTTTATGAAAGCCATCCGACGCGTAGATCCTTTCTACAAAAGTCGACTCGAAGGCTTTCAAGCCAAAGACACCTTGACAACTTACGAATTCAGTAGCGATCTAACAGCAAGCTCGTTCCCTTGAGCCGATGTGCTTTTGCGAGACTGACGTATTGATCTCAACATACTTCGACACTATGAGCTACTTGCTCCATTCTTGAAACGAGATCGATTTCTTCCATTGGTTCAGACAAACAATCAAGATTTTACTTCACCGAAATCAAGGGTCCCGAAAGCCACCCCCAAATAACACTCAACACCGATGCAGTAGAACCGCCTTGCATGATGTACCTCGATGGAGAATCTGGTGCATAGATCGAGAATCGAATACATGAAAAACAGAGCCATGCTGTTTTCCCACAACAAGAACCAATCTACTAACTATATACTTTACTCCTCGCGCTCCATCAACACGCGGCGCCACTCGGGCACGGGCTCGCCCTGCTTTTTCTTGATCTCGCTCTCCTGCATTGCCAATACCATTGTGCCCAAAAGCAAAACGACGGTGATGGCCTGGGCGTACATTCTCGCCTGCACCAACTTCTGGGGCTGCGTCATGATTTTGTTGCGGTTCACCAAGGCCCACAGACCCCACATGGTGCCGAGCCACGCGCCAAACACGATTTTGTACTTGTTGGAGTTCAAAGTGGTGATTGTCTTTTCCCAGCGCGTCAAGCCCTCCCACGCCTTGTACTCCTCCATCATGCGGCGCTCCTGGTGCAGCGACGAGTGCATTTTCTTGTCAAACTCCCAGGAGCCCTGGTCAGCGAAGAAGGCGCCCATGCTGATTGTTGGCATGGTGATGATGCACGTCTTGATGCTGGTGTTGAACTGGTTGAAGCGCACAGTGTGGCGCGACTTCAAGTAGCCGTAGAGCCCGAGCGAGAGGATCAGACCGTAGAAGAGGCCTTTGGCGCCCTCTGCGGTGATCCACGCAATGTGGGCGTTGCGCTCGTCCTGATTGAGTATCTTCATTGATTTTGGTGCACGGGTGTCCGACCGTGGAGTTGGTGCACGGGTGCGAGCCCCACCTTGCCCCGCTGTCCCACCTGCCCCACCCTGCCCCGCCTGCCCCGCAATGCCGTTGCACAATATGCCCCACGACATGCCCCACGACATGCCCCATGACATGCCCCATGACATGCCCTCGTGCACCATGAACGTACGTTGTGCCCGACTAACCGCAGATGGTCTTTACGTGGGACTGGCGCAACACGTGCGTCGTCTTCAAGTGGTGGCACGTCCAAACGCCCTTTGGGCTCGTTGCGACGCTCGCTGCAATTACCCTTTTGAGCATGGGCTATGAGTATAGCCGTGCGCTCATTCTGCGCCGCACAAGAGCGCCCCGTGTGCGCGCCGCTTTGTACGCCCTCCAAGTCTTTTACTCCTTTTTCTTGATGCTTGTGTTTATGACGTATAACGGCTTGTACATGCTTGCAGTGGTTGCCGGCGCAGGCATCGGCAACCTACTCTGGGGCACAGAGCCCGAGCGCACCTTGGTGTGTCATTAAGTAGCGAGATAGGTAGAGAATATGTGTCGCAGTTTGCTGAAGTGTCTCGCGGTGGCACAAACATGTCCAGTAGATTGATAAGATATCACAGCCGTGGATAACATAGAGTGAAAGACCATTGTCAAGGCAAGTATCCCTTATCAGCGGGGCTTACATCGCCACCCAATTTCAAGGCTTGGACGTCGGCGGTAACGGGGTTAATCCTTTAATGGCCTGGCTGCCTCCACGTGCCATGGCCGTTATGCACGTCTCGTACAACGTCGAGGCTCAGCTGGCATGTGCTCAGCCATGGCGCTGCACTAACCTAGATCGTATACTGGGCCATTGTGATTCCGCAGCCCCATTGTAGCCCTAGCTGAGACAATGAACAATGCACAATGTCGGCCAAAGTGGTTACAATCACAATACTTCCCGATCCGATTCGGAAAGTTTATTCGGAGATTACGAAATGGGGTGTTTACCCATTTAGCCGTAACTTTATCCGCCAGGGGCCTGGGGCCATGCAGCGCCACGCGTCTTCCCGTAAATCAGCAGTGCCTGAATAGCCCCTTGCAACCACACGTCAGGTCGTCGTCGTCAATCGTCATCTACTCATTTATAGCTATTAACAGGCATAGTGCTACGTGGCGTACTTGGACCGGGCTCTCAACTTGGGCCCATTAAGGTAGAACAACACCGGGATGGCAATCATGCCCAAGCTCAAAAAGCCCAAGAGCGAAGAGCCCCACCCAACCTTGAAGCGGTTTGTCTTGAGGTTCAAAAACAACGGCCGTGCGAAAAGCGGGAACGCACCAGCCATCATGCTTCTGAACAAGTCATTGCCAGCAAACACCGAGGCGAGGTACCGGTAAAATGACATACTCAAGTAATTAAAAAGCGTCTGGAACACAATGAAGGCGCCGCTCGCAAAGATGGCGGCGCCAAACAATGGGCCGATCCAGTGAATGTCCGACGCGCTCAACCAACCAAAGAGGAAAATGCCAATGGGCATCAAGATACTGCCAATGATGGCCATGGGGATAAACACCTCGGGTGTAATCTGGTCTCCTTTGAGAAGCCGCTTCGTAAATCGCTTGTAGATGGCGGGCAAGTAGAAGGACGCGCCAGCCAAAATGCCAACCATGATTGCGAGATATGTGAGCCCCAACTCAATCAATGTAAAGTGATGCACGCTGACAAAGACAATGGGGAACGCCTCAAACCAGAGGTACATGATGGAGTAAATGAGCCCAATGTACAAGTTGATGAGGAGCACCACGGGCTCGAAAATGATAATCTCAAACGGACGCCACAAGGTGTCCACCAACAACTCGTGCCGGCTCATGCGCGCATTCTCGAGGTGGCCCTCGCTGACAATGTTCTTGTTGCCGGTAATCTTGCGCAATCTCTCCGCCTTGCGGTAGAGAATGGTTTTGCCGTACGACTCGGGGAGAAGCCACGAAAGCACAATGAGCGAGCAGCCGCTCGTGATGCACACAAACCAAAAGGTCCAGTGAATGTTGCCCTTCACGGTGAGAATGGAGCCGAAAAGCGGACCCGTCGAGGGCGCGCACACCGCGGCAATAGACCACGAGCTAATTGCCACGGGGATCCACGGCATCAGGGCCACGTCGCCGACCGAGGCGCCGCCCGTTGCCAAGCAGGGGCTCGCAAAGAAGCCCGCGATAAAACGCAAGATGCACAAGCCGGCGATGTTCTTCACCAACGCCGTGGGGATCTGCAAGATGAAGAAAATAAAGAGCGTCACAATGTAAATGGTGGTGCGGCCAAAGCGGGCATTCTCGCTCAAAGGGGAAAACACCATTGGGCCAATGCCGTAGCCAAACACGAAAAGCGTCAACGGAAGCACCGCCACCGTCTCGCTCACGTGGAACACCTTCATCACCTGGTCAACGCCGGGGGTATAAATGGCGCTCGCCATGTACACAAACGCCGTCAAGATGCAAACCTGAAAGATGAAAAACACCTTGAAGAGCATGGGCCAGTTGTAAGGGTTTTCTGGGTCGTCGGGCCCGTCCCAGTCCACTATAATGTGCTCGTCCTTCTCCGCGGGCTGCGCCTCGTTTGGCAGCTCATTCTCGTGCAACTGCGTCTCGCTGGTGCCGTTTTCGGCATTCTCAGGAACGCCCTCTTTGTTGAGCTCGCCCTCCTTGGTGGACTGTGTCGACTCGCCCAGCGACTGGGGCAAGTATTTCTCGGGAAGCACGTATCCTGGCTGTTCTTCGGGGAAATTGTAGTACTTGCCGTTGGTGGCGTGGTAGATGATGCGCCCCCAGAAGGACTGCTTGACAAAGCTGCAAATGTGCATCTTGTGGAGACAGGCGGGGTGCTCCTTATATAGGTTGCTCTGACTAATGGCTGTGCCTCGGCATTCTGACGCGCAGTGTGCCTATTGCTGCAGAACAAGGGCACTGGGTTAAACTCCGTCTGGGCCGCATGCCCGAATCCATTGTGCAGCCCGCTCGTGGATTGCACAGCAGGTCTGCACACAATGTGCAGCCACGGCTGACGCATGGCTCATCACCTGCATAACAGTCCTGCATCCAGGCACCGGCGCGCCGGTGCCTGCCAAATGCGTTATCCCCGATTAGGTGTGCGGCGCCGTATACTGCGCGCGCCCTTCTCCCTTGGTGCAGGTGCTCCAGTGGCGCAGTGGTTAGCGCTTCGTGCTTATAGCCGTTTTCGACAAAGGTTATGCCTAAGTCACGGTCGTGTGAGGAACGCGACGGTCGTGGGTTCAAACCCCTCCTGGAGCAGTTGTCTTTTTGTTGTCTTTTTTAAATTTGCAATTTCAAGGGCGCCACCGTGGTGTCGTTTGTGCAACGTCTCCGCTGAGGGGTGGCCAAACGGGGGCCGTCCCGGTTCGACTCTGGCGCTCGCGCCTGCGTGGCGTTGTATTTGCCTGCACTCCGAAACCATTACTAACACGCGGACATATGCGAGGGCGCGTGCATAAACTCCGTCCAAGCCTGCAGCACAGACGGCGCGCCGGTGGGCGTGCATGCGTCCGCCCCCAGCGGGACTCGAATCCTGTGATATTGCAACGGTAACGTAAGCCCACGTCGCTGCACACAAACATCGTAGCATCCACTGCAGCGGCGTTTACAAAAGGGGAGCTGACAAACTTCATTTCGCTCTTTCCAGCGTCCCTCTTATCCATCATTTCGGTCCGTTCCCATCAGCTGCACTCATCGTCATTTCCCATTGATCTCCAGCCGTGATGCCCTTCCTGCACACCTCATCTCATGTCGGTTAGACTGGTGCTCGAGCTGCACCTCCCCGAGGTGGAGGACCTCGTGGAAAAAGGCGTCTTTTCCAAATCGGAGGCCACTGCAATCATGCGCCGCCGCAGCGACTTTGAGCACCGCATTCTGGGGGGCGGCGTCAAGCCGCGGGACTACATCAAGTACTCCGTCTACGAATCAAACTTGGAGAAACTCCGTCTCAAGCGGGCCGAGCGGCTCCAGACGGAGAACCCGCAGCACCTGCAAGCGTTCCGCCGCATCACCTTCATTTTCAGCCGCGCAGTGCGCCGCTTCCCTGCCGACCTCGATCTCTGGGGCAAGTACATTGACTACGTCAAGCTGGTGGACGCCGTGCGTGCGGTGTACAGCGTCTACGCCAAGCTTCTTTCGTTGCAGCCGCGCAACGTCGACGCCTGGGTGTCCGCGGCCAAGTACGAGTTTGACGTCAACGCCAACGCCCTGGGCGCGCGGGAGTTGTTCCAGCGCGGCCTCAAAATCAACCCAGAGTCCGAGCACCTATGGCTTCTGTACGCGCTGTTTGAGTTGGCGTACGTGTCCAAGCTCTTGGCCAGACGCAAGGTGCTAGGGCTCTTGACGCCAGAGACCCAGATCAAGGACATGGAGGAGCAGAAGGCCAAGCAGGAGAGCAAGGAGCTCAATGCCGACATGATCGCCGTGGACGAGGAAACGGCGCCCCTCAGCCTTCCCCAAAGCGACTTGGACGTGTTGGGCAACCCAGACACCAACCCGGTGCTCCGCGGCGAGATTGCATTGGCCATATTCGACACGGCGCTCGTGGAGCTCGCCAAGAACGTCCCCAAGGACCACCAGCCAAAGCACGCGCTCGACTTCATCAGCCGCTTTTTGGACATGCTCGACAAGTTTGCCCTCGTCAAGCGGGACGCCTTGTACGCGCACGTGGCGCAGCTGGCGCAGGCGTACTCTGGCGACCGCGCCGTGCTTATAGAGGTGACGTTGCCTCTCAGGGGCGCCGAGGTGGGCGACGCCGATTTCGCCCGGAAAATGAGCGAGCTGGTGGCGTTGTACAAGAAGCAGCCCCTGGCGCTGCTCCGAGACTTGTACGGCGCCTACTTGCGGCGGTTCTGCAACGACTCGGAGCAGGGCACCATCGTCAAGGGCATCATTGATCGGTTGCCCGATGCATAACACGCGGTGCGACGGACCATGCCGATTTGCGCTTCAGCCGTGTCGGAGTTAACACAGTTGCTCGAGTTGCTCAAAGCCACGCCCAGCGCTTCGCTTGCTCGATCGCCACCAATGCATGAGTGTAGACGAGATGTAAGGTTGCGTAGACACTGGTTATGACCGCTGAAAGAGCCTGACGTTGCGGTTTGCGGGCTCGACTAAAGAATAACGACACGTTGCCAAGATTCCATGCGGACCGCGCATACCATCTCTTGTCGAGATGAGTTCGAATCGAGGTGCCACTACAAGCCAATCGACAACGACGTTATGACTAAAATACCGATAAAGTGCGATTGCGGCAAACTATGGGTCCCAATTCACTCTGGGCACCCACACTGGGCCTACACCGCTCGTCAGTCGTGAATTCGTTAATCCGCCTTGGCCGCCTCGTAGTCGTAGCGGCGCTTCCCGCGCGTGACCCACGCCAACGTCGCCATGAACGCCGCCAGCATCAACGCCAACGCCCACACGACGCTGGCCGAGACGCCAAGCAGCGGCAAGCGGTAGAAGCCCGGCGCAAACGGCAACCCTGGCGCGCCGCGGTGGGGCAAGTGCAACCAGCGTGTGGCCAACTGCACCGTCAACGAGTCGCCGATGATGACTCGTGTGGCGTTGGTGCCGGACCCCCACGCCACGGCGCTCACGACGGTGCCCAGGTTTTTCGGAGTCATGAACAAGACATTCATGTGCGGGTCAATGTCGAGGTGCGAGTCGTGGATCTCGCCGCGGAAGTTGAAGGTGAGGGGCACGTACGCGCCGCCCAGCTCGAGGTAGTGCGCCTCGGAGCTGAGGGGCACCCTGCAGCTGAAGGGCGCGTCCTCGTGGATGTACAACTGGAACAAGTGGTAGAGCTCGTCGGAGAAGGTGATGGTGCAGTTGACGGTGCCGGACTCGCCAAAGGCAAACAGGAGCGGCTTGCCGGTCTCCTTGCACGTGGGGAAGGCCAGGTACACGATGCGCAGGTTCAGGTCGAACTTGTGCTCGCCATTGTCAATGTTGCGCAGAATGCAGTCGATGAAGAGCTCCTGCCCCGCGCCGTAGGGCACGAGCTCGGGCACCTCGCCCTTGCGCGTGAGCGGGTAGAACTGGGCCGCCACGAGGGGCAAGAGAAGAAGGCGCATCACGTGAGGTGCACCGGGGGTGCAATGTCTCGACACCCCGCCAAAGGCTATCCCTGGGCACACCACCCCATTTGCACGAAAAACTCGTAGATCTTCAGCGCCTTGTTCACGTCGATCTTGAGCATCAGCCGCGCGTCCTTCTTCTTGAGCACCCCGTTGTTGCGCACCGCCTCCTTCATCAACTGATTCTTGATGGCCAAGTACGGCTTCGGGAGCACGCGGAGCATCAGGCACAACTGCTTTTCCTCCGCAGAAAGCAACTCGACGTCCACGGCGTGCGAAATGTCCAACGGCGCCCGGTTGTTCACGGTGTACACCTTGGCCTTGTAGTCTGGCGGCGTCTTGCGGGCCACGCCCGCCACGCGCGGCACGCCGCCGACGCGCGCGTAGTGCGCCTGCCGAATGAGCTTGTCCTTCTCGAACTTGTTGCCGTCCTCAATCGACGTGATGCCGTTGCGGCGCCAGTTCTGGAGCTGCAAAAGGCGCATGCGGCAGCGCAACTCCGCGTGGAGATCGGCGCTGAAGGCCGCAAAGTCCTCGGGCGTCATGATGCGTATGTACGCGTTGGTGCGCCGCACAAACTCCTTCTCCTCGCGCAGCTTCCGCTTGTCGTTGGCCACGTTCTTGCGGTACTCCAAGAGGTTGTTCGCAAGAAGCACCCGCTTGCGCTCCGCCCGCGTCGTCAAGCGGCTGTTGTAAATGTCCAAAACGGTCAACTTGAGCTCAATGTCCCCCGCCAGGTCCTCCGGGTCGAAAATCATGTCCTTGATCGGCACCTCCGCGTCGTTCTCCGCCTCGTGGTCAAACTCAAGCCGCCCAGGCATGTACCCCTGGATCTCGTGGCACAACGGCACCGACGGCGCCGCCTTGGTTTTCGACGGGAGCGGCATCTTCTTGCGCTCCTCCATCCGTTTCTTGCGCTGCTGCAAAAAGTCCTCGGGCAGAATGTCAAACTCCTTGGTCATGTCGGGAAGCGGATACGTTGGCGTGTCAATAAACACACGCATGTAGTGCGCCGCAACCTCCTCCTTGGACCGGCTGCCAATGTGGTCGGCAATGTCCTGCCAGTTGCCGAGTCCGTACGTCTCGCAGCCCTGTATGAGCAAGAGCTCTTCGTCGGCGCCCCAGTCGGCTTCGAAAATGGGGTATGTGTTTTGCTCAATCACCTGGTAGGCGTGCCACGGCTTGTGGTTGAGGGTCGCCAGACCGCTGGCGAAACACGGCACGCAGAGATCGTAGTCCGCGCATATCGCGCACTTTATGCGCGTGCGATTGGTGCAATCCAGCAGACACACATCGCAGTGGTAGTGCCGGTTCTTGTCCATGTGTCACGTGTGAGTCACGTGACCTCATTTCCAATGCACCCCCAGCACGCACAAGCGGGCTTCGCCCCTACGCCGACCCCAGGCAGCCGCCGCCACCAGGGGGTGCAGGCCCCCGCTGTGTCTCTGACTGGCACCCGCGTCTTGACGTATTTGCACCCGTACCTCAACAACAACCGACCCGGTAAACGAACAAATGCAACCAGCAGCGACGCGAGGCGACGCTGCATTATGGCAAGTGCGCAGCCCTGACTAACGTGGGGCAAAACGTGGCGCTGGTGGGGTGGGTTGTGTTCGCAGTCACATGCACACGTGACTCCCGCACCCTTTCCCTTTACAAATTTTCGCATCTCACAACCAACTACAACATGGTATGTCCCAGCGTTTGCTAACCCCAGGGCCGCGTTAGAACCAAAACCGTCAAGAGAGCCTCCAAGGTCTTGATCGAGAAGTACTACCCCAAGTTGACCCTCGACTTTGAGGTCAACAAGAGATTGACCTCGGAAATCGCCGAGATCCAGTCCAAGAGACTCCGCAACAAGATTGCGGGCTACACCACCCACTTGATGAAGAGAATCCAGAAGGGCCCCGTCAGAGGCATCTCGTTCAAGTTGCAGGAGGAGGAGCGTGAGAGAAAGGACCAGTACGTCCCCGAGGTTTCTGCGCTCGACTTGAGCCACACCAACGGCGCCTTGGAGGTGGATGCCGAGACGGCCGACTTGGTGAAGTCGTTGGGCTTCAAGATTCCGTTGCAGACGGTTGCCATTTCCTCGCAGAGGAGCGCCAGAAGATTCCCCAAGAGAGTCTAAATGTACATCATTGCGTAGCTTGTAGATGTGATTGCGTAGCTTGTGGAGTGATTGTGTGGTTGTTCAAGTCATCTCGCACGTGACCTCATCATGGGCAAAGTGACCCAGCAGGTGGACCAGAAGGTGTACAACCTCATACACGATCTTCTCGCCCTCAAAACGGAGCAGAGCAAGACGTCAAACACAGACGCAGACCCCAATTCGCTCCTACACATCGCGCTCGCCAAGGACCTCACCACGGCTGAGGTTGTGGAGTTTGTGCTCGAGAAGGACGCCCTGTTGAAGCGGCTCAAGCGCAAGGTTGTCGAGTCGTCCGTGGACGCCGTGCTCAACGAGTTTGTCCAGGACGAAGCAGAGGAATTGGCCGAGGTGATCAAGTTCAAGGAGATGAACATTGTGGAGGAGAACAGCGAGCTCGTGGACGCGGTGGACACCAACGAGCTCAACAAGGCGGTGGTGCTGCAGTGGACCACAAAGAAGCGCAAGGAGAAGCCACTCGCCAAAACGACCAAGCGGTCCAAAGTGGACCACCTGACGCCCCAGGTCACCCTCTCGAGCCTAGGCGGCTTGCAGACCGTCACGGCGCAGTTGATGGAGTTGGTGGGGTTGCCCATTTTGCACCCGGAGATTTACAAGGCCACCGGCGTGGAGCCGCCCAGAGGCGTCTTGTTGTATGGGCCCCCGGGCTGCGGCAAAACCACAGTCGCCAACGCGCTTGCCGGCGAGCTCAAGGTGCCCTTCATCAACATCTCGGCGCCGCTGGTTGTCTCGGGCATGAGTGGCGAGAGCGAAAAGAAGTTGCGTGAGATTTTCGAGGAGGCCCGCAGCTTGGCGCCGTGCTTGATTTTCATTGACGAGATCGACGCCATCACGCCCAAACGAGACGGTGGCGCGCAGCGGGAGATGGAGCGGCGCATAGTGGCGCAGCTCCTCACGCTCATGGACGAGCTACTGTTGGAGAAGACGGGCAGCCCGGTGATTGTCATTGGCGCCACCAACCGGCCCGACTCGTTGGACTCGGCGCTCCGCCGGGCCGGCCGGTTTGACCGCGAAATCTGTCTCAGCGTGCCCAGCGAGGAGCAGCGGTCGATGATTTTGCAAACCATGACTCTGCACCTCAAAATGTCGGGTGACTTTGACTACCGCTACTTGGCGAAGATGACGCCCGGCTTCGTGGGCGCCGACCTCAAGAGCTTGGTCACCGCCGCGGGCACCGCCGCCATCAAGCGCATCTTTGAGTCCTTGGACGTGCAGATGGAGGACGGCGAGTCCACCATCCAGCGGTTCCTCGAAAAACACACCGAGCCCCTCACCATGGAGCAGTTGGAGCCGCTCTGCATCACATACGCCGACTTCACAGCGGCGCTCCCCAGCATTCAGCCCACCGCAAAGAGAGAGGGCTTCGCCACCGTGCCAGACGTCACATGGAAACACGTTGGCGCGTTGGCCCGCGTGCGCATGGAGCTCCACATGTGCATCGTGCAGCCCATCCAGAAGCCCGAGTTGTACCAGCGGGTGGGCATCTCGGCGCCCGCAGGCGTCCTCATGTGGGGTCCTCCTGGGTGCGGTAAGACGCTTTTGGCCAAGGCCGTGGCGAACGAGCTGCGTGCCAACTTCATCAGCGTGAAGGGCCCAGAGCTCCTCAACAAGTATGTCGGCGAGTCCGAGCGCTCGGTGCGGCAGGTTTTCCAGCGGGCCCGAGCATCTGCCCCGTGCATCATCTTTTTCGACGAGTTGGACGCGTTGGTGCCAAGGAGAACGTCGTCGCTCAGCGAGCTGAGCGGGCGCGTCGTGAACACCCTCTTGACCGAGTTGGACGGCCTCAACGACAGGAACGGCATCTTTGTCGTGGGCGCCACCAACCGACCCGACATGATCGACCCTGCGATGCTCCGCCCAGGCCGCTTGGACAAGACGTTGTACATTGAGTTGCCCAACGCCGAGGAGCGCACGGAGATTTTGAAAACTTTGGTGCTGGCCAACAACACCCCCTTGGCGCCCGACGTGGACTTGCTGCGTGTGGCCAACGACCTGAGGTGCCGCAACTTCTCCGGTGCCGACTTGCTGTCGTTGGTGCGCGAGGCCGGTGTGTTCACGTTGAAGAAACGGTTCTTCACCAACGTTGCCGAGCTCGACGAGTCGAGTTTCTACGGCGGCGCAGACGAGGGCTCGGTCGTTGTCACGGCCAACGATTTCGACATGGCGTTGGGCAGCATACGACCCAGTGTGAGCGACCGTGACAGGGCGAGGTACGAACGGTTGAACCTGAGACTTGGGTGGGGGGTTATCGAAGAGGAAAAAGCGAATGAGGCGTAGGGACACAAAGGCAGCGGGTTTAACATTGGGCTGTGGGCATTTAGAGTTTGGCAGCACATAGACGCAATACAATATTCACATCAGTCTCACAGTGATAGTTCATCCCAGCAATAACTGGGTTTTCGAAAAAAGTGCCCGAAATGAAATTTAGTGTAAAATTAAAGCGCCCTTTCATCGATCATGGTTTGAAACGTATGATATTTCAATATTTTTTATTAAAAGGCTACTGCAGTATCTGCCCAAAAGCCGCTCACACGCAGCCGATCACCTCCTGCATTCACATGTTTCGGCAGGTACGACGGCTCTACATTGGAGACGCTCTTTCAGCAATAAAGCCGGTGCCTCTCGAATTTGATCTCCATGCTGGTGGCAGCTCCCGGTCTCCACTCGTATTTATTCACGGCCTTTTTGGCAGCAAGTCCAACACTCGCACGGTTGCGAGGACATTGGCGAAAAACATGAAAAGGGACGTTTATTGCGTTGACTTGCGCAATTTCGGCCACTCGCCGCACGACGCGCGGCTCGACTACCCTGCGTTGGCAAGCGACGTGGAGCATTTCATAGAAAGTGAAAAGTTAGATGCCCCGATTCTCGTGGGACACTCAATGGGTGCTAAAGCGGCCATGGCGGTCGCCTTGCGTCGTCCTGAATTACCTGGAATGCTTGTGTCGGTAGACAATGCCCCTGTTTGCGTCCCCAGCTCCGACTCGAGTTTTCTAAAGTACGTTCGGCAGCTCAGACAGGCCCTTGAAGTTGAAAAATTCACCAGCATCAAAGACGTGGACCTGTGTCTTGCCAGGGTGGAGCCCAGCAAAGAAATAAGGCAATTTCTCTTGACCAACATTGACAGGGGGTCAAAGACGGATGTTTGCAGGCTGCGAATCCCGCTAGACATCATTGGCGATGCCATTGCCAAGGGCCAAATTGCGCTGTGGCCTTTCGATCCCTCCATTGTGCGGTCAAGCACGCCTGCGCTCTTCATCAGAGGCACAGAGTCAAGGTACGTCCCTGATGATGTCTTTGAAGACATTGGGAAATACTTCCCTGACTTTGAAGTGCGTGACGTGAAGGCGGGTCATTGGTTGATAAGCGAGAAACCAGCAGAGTTCATGGAGTTGCTTCAAGACTGGATCGAGCGCAAGGAGGACGTCTGAACACATTCTGTGCATTGCATCCGTTCATTCACCTAAATACTGTTGCCTCACTCGGTCTTGACGGTTTTGGCGACATTGTCGTAGATGTCAAACCTGCGCTGGTAGTGCACTGGGATCCCCGATCTTGCCGCCGGCAACAAGTCCTTGTCCAATTCGGCATACAAAATCTCCTCGCCCTCGCCCGCCTCGGCAACAATCCTGCCCTGCGGGTCGACAACCAATGAGTGGCCATACGCCTGGTAACCCTCGACGCCGCGCGCGGGAGAGCACAAAATGACAAACATCTGGTTGTCTACGGCCCGCGCACGTGCCAAGAGGTGCCAGTGCAACGGTCCCGTGGTTGTGTTGAAGGCGCCCGGATAAAACATGGCAAAAGCATTGTGCGGCGTTCTCGCTGCCGCCATGGCCAACTCGGGGAACCGAATATCGTAGCAGATTCCCAATCCCGCATTGCCGTAGTCTCCGAGCGGAAATACAGTTGCCTTGTCGCCCGCAGTCAATGTGACCGACTCCTTGAAGGTGATGCCGTTGGGGATGTCAATATCGAAAAGATGCGCCTTTCTGTGCTTAGCGACAATATCGCCATCAGGGTTGAATGTAAGCAGCGTGTTGTAAATGTGCAGCGATTCCTTCTCCTTCTCAGGGATCGATCCGCCCACGATCCAGATTTTGTGCTTCCTCGCGAGCAGCGCCAACAACTGCGTGGTCTCGCCAGGGATAAGCTCGGCGTACTCGCGGAACTTTTCAACGGCGTAGGGGGAGTTGAAGCACTCTGGGAGCATCACCAAGTCCACTTTGCGTGCGACGGCGCTGGTGATGTTGTCGGTGACTTTGCGTAAATTAGCAGGCTTGTCGCCTCCAGCCGTGAGCTGGACGAGGGCGATTTTGAGATTCTTTGCAAGCGGCGACTTGGGAACAGACATTTCTGTGTAGGTTTGGGGTGAGGCGTTTGAAGGTCCATTGTGCAGGTTAACAAATCGCCGATATGCACCCAGTGCAGGTACACGGCAGGTGCGGCTCCATTGCTTGAAAGACATCTTCAACCGAAGCGAATCGGCTTTGTTCGCGTAAATCTTCCACGCAAAAGGAAAAATTTGAAGCATTGAAAAAGGATATTTGCTTCTCAGGGCTAGCCCGGCCACGAAACACATCAGTCGGCCCGACCGTGACTACAGGAAAATACGAAGCGCTTCGAGTCACGTCTCAAGATAAAGCGAGTATTGCGTCGTTTCAACAATACACTGTAAACACGAGATCTACTCTACCTCAAGCGAAGCTTCTGCTCGAAACGTCTTGCGCACTCGATCTCATAAGCCGCGCAACAATATTCGACTTTTCGGGGACTGACAATTTAGTCATAGAGTCGCTTTATTCGCAAGATCGAGCGTGTTCATCAACGGGAGGAATCACAAAAATTGTTTCGCCTGCGACATATTTGACTTGAACGATGCGACGCAAGAATAGTCAATCTTGGCGGTTTTGAACTTAAACAATTATCCTCTCGTTCAAAATCTTGTAAGTTCGTCGAGTTGAATGCTCACATTACTTCGATAGTCCCTTATTCGATTTCGTTGGAGATCCAATATTGGGTTTAACGGATCTCGAAAAGACGCACATGGAGTGAAATTCCCGAGCATGAATTGAATCATGGATGAGAACTGGGCAGCAACACTTCACTTGATAAGCGATACTATGAATGATGATGTCGAAGACCTGCTTCGATGGCTTGTAAATGGCGCTATCGCAAGCGACACGAGCGAGGTTTATCATGCGACCTTGGGATGATAGAATCCTACAACGAACTGGTCCATTTTCAAGTTGAGGGTCTTCATTTTCATAGTTTATCGCATTTTGACATGTCCCCAGCGGTTGATAAGCCTGCCCATGTTAAGATCGCATTTGAAGATACTTCCGTTGGCGCCGCCAACCGCTTGGAAGCGTAGTATTGGCAGTAAATCTCTGGCCGTTTCGTGAATTACCAACAGCACGAAGTTTTGTGTATCTTGGACTTCAAGGTTGGAAGTCATCTCATGTGTCTTCAACAAAGTATTTCAATCGATACCACGCGAGAGCGACTGTACTCAATCATAAAAAGCGCCTGACTCCGACTTAAGATTGGCGCTCTATAGTCAGTGCAATCTTTATCTTGTCTCTATGAACTCTCTTCCGTAATCTATAGTTAAACCTGACTTTCTGAACTCCCCTCCTTCTCCTGCAACGTGAATTTTTTCTCGTTTTTATCGTGGAAGTATTGGAGGATAACGAACATAGCCCCAATTACAACGCCCAATCCGGCGAGGCCCATTCCCATGTAAAAGGCATTTCTCATGCCTTTTATTCTCACATTTCGCGTCTTCTCTTCATTTTTCGTTGTGTAGTACTCAACAGTTCCCGCGAAACCCAATCCTATACTGATTGAGTAGTTCACGAAGGTTGACACAAGCAGCCCGGCTAAACCTTGGTGGTTCTTTGGAAGCGAGCCTGATATGATCATTGTCGCAGCGGGGAACGACATATCCATGCCGAACGCCTGAATCAATAAGGAGACAAACTTTTGGCCCCAATATGTCTGACCAACGTGACGAGTGCCCATCAAAACGCTCCCCACAAAGAAGGCAACCATCAGAAAGAACATCACCACCAGCAGGGTAGTGACTCTTAACAAGATCACAGTCAGGAAAGCCGCCACGCACCCAGAGAGGGGTGACGGCACAAGTTGCACCGCATTCATGATGTCGTTCGTGCCGTAGACAAATCTCTGCCACTCGAAACCATAGTAAAGCCAAATGCCAAAACAAGACCATCCGGCAGCCACGCACACGAGAACAAACCCAGTTTCGCCCTGTAGGTACTGGAAAGGCACCAACGGATCCTTGACGTGCTTCGAAACGATGTAAAAAAGACCCATGAAGAGGAAACCCACGATCAAAAGAACGTAGACATAGACCTTCGTCCACCCAACATTAGGACCCTGGTTCCATGCGAAGTTGATGAGAATAAGTCCCACCATGCCAGTGATTGAACCCCACCAATCGAACGTCGTGTCGTTCTTGCTCCCAATGTTTTTCGGAATCACGACAAAGCTTATTCCTGCAACCACAATGTTGACGATGCCGCCGACCCAAAACATCCATGGCCACCACACCAATTGGGCGAAGATGCCGCTGAAAAGTGCACCCAAGAAGAATCCCAATGGTGCCACAGCGCCAAACCCAGCCATATAAATTTGTTTTGGCTTGCCTGGCGGGAAGTAATGACCAACAAGAGCCACGGCGTTGGGCAAACTCATGGCGGGGCCAATTCCCTGAAGGCCCCTCATTGCGTCGTAAAACACGGCGCTGGATGTAAATCCCGAGAATCCCGTTACCAAGGAGAAGATACCAGCAACAAGAAACCCGAGAATGAAAATCAGCTTGTAGCCGTACATATCACCTAATCTGCCTGCCATCAAAATGAATGTACCAACTGTCAAGGAATAGCTTGCTGTGAACCATGAAATTTCACCAAGGTTGTTCTCCACATTGAATGTTTTCGCGATATCCGGACTTGGATTGACGGTTTGACCTAGCTGGGCCTGGGTCATAATTTGGCACAACCATACCAAAAACACGAACACGACCGTGCGAAACCTGCTTATTTCGTCTGGTCTGGGGCTCGGCACACACTCGCTCATATCGTTGTGGAGGCTTGACGCAATATATACTCGAGCTGCACATGCATGCATAATGCGATGACACCCATTTAGTAAGTCGGCAAGATTTGACAACTTTGACGATCATTGTTTGCCGGGAGACAATATGGGGAAGGCGTCTATTCATGATCTTTGCCGAGACGTACTCATGGCGCCTAGTCCAATGGTGACCCCCTGCATATGTCAAGAACAGTTAGTGACGCTGTACTCAATGAAGCGGATGACCGGATGGTTCACCTTGAGCAGCCAGTATCCTTCGACAAAATTTAGAGTTGTGGAATAATGTGTGCTGTGTGAGTAGTGATGCATATTTTCATGATATTTAACCTGCATCTGATCCAGATCGCAAGCAATGCTAACGCGACTCTTGTCTCAGTTACGCGAGCCTGGATTAATGTCTTTGAAAGTTCACTTGATTGGATTCTCGCGTAGCCAAGTCAAATGCGGGAGGTAAACTTCAGAACACCTTTTATCATTGACGTTGTCTTCGCCAATATACTTGAGCAAGTCACCCATATACTCGTCACCGCCTTTGCATGCACCATTGACAAAAACCTCAAAAAGACGCAAGTCCAAGTCATAGCCAATGTTTTTGTGGACGGCTTCGTACATGCGAATGTGCTTGCCACTGTCCTTGTAAACCAAGTCGTTGTTGTTGTAGAACCAGTCTGTGTAGAACTTGGGATAGGAGCAGTGCATGGCTATGAGCAACCCATCTTGGTCCGGCTCAGAAGTGACAGGGTCAAAGTGGCCCAACGCTTTCAGCACAAATTTGTTTTCGGCCTCGCTTACGTAGCCGACCCACTGGAACTGCTTCTTAGTCTGAAAGTATGCTTCACCCATCACATGAGCTGCGGCGATAAAGGTCTCCTTGTCCCCCTCGCCGGCGGAGCCCTGTGTGAGTAGCGGGTAGTAGATGTGCGGGCCATAAACATTGTAGTAAAGTGCCAATAGAAGCGTCTTCCAATGAGTGCTTTTGTTCACCACGAGAATGCCAGCCTCCAGAGTGGGGTTTGGAATCGTGCCCTCGAAATCATGGAAATTGCTGTTGTGGAAATTGAACTCCAACTCCGACAATTGCTTCTTTTCCCGCTCAGCGCGTTTGATGTCGTATTTTGACTGTCTGACTTTATTTTCCTTCACCTCCACGCCAGCGATTTGATAGAATTTGGGATTTATAGTTCGCGCCCAAGCGTCAGGCCAAAGTAAGAGACCTTTCTCTTTATAAAGCTGTGAGTCGACCAAGTAGTCCAATTTTTTCACGGGAAACATATCAGAGTCAACGTAGATGACATTTTCGAAAGCGGATGTGAGTATCCCTAACATTTTATACTGGTATCCAGTGACGCTGAATTTGAGCAGTACCCACCGACCAAAGTCCTGGTCCAAGAGATTGCACTTGGCGTTGTATTCGGTAATCTTTTCGCAGAAGGCCTTCTCGTAGTCGCTTTTGGCAGGGAGAAAAAGCTCAATTGGTAAAGTGGAACCTGTTGCTCGGATTTGTCTAATCACGAGATATGAAAGCCACGAGTACTTGCCACCCCCAATTAGCACAAACCCACTCGACCCTTTTTGCACGCTTGTTCCGAAAGTGTCCAATTTGAGAGTCTTGATGTGCTCAAAGTAACCTTGGTGCGACTCCTTTATTTTGTTAAACGCCTCATCGGATATATCCAAAACGTTCTCGAGATATTCCTTATTGAAAAGGAACTGATCGTCACCGCTGTGTTTCTCCTCAGCTTTTTTGGTCTTGTATTTGTCCTTGAGCAGTTCTATGTTGATTGCGAAGCGATCCATGCCGGAGAAGAAAGTACGTAGCGTCACCTCGGACTGAGGTTTCCATGATATATAGAAATGAAGGCATAGAAGCAGGACTGTCGCAACAACGGCCACCTTGGCCACGAGCAGCTTGCGATACCTCATGTGCAGGTTCACGCGTACCTTAAATGAATCTGAGACGTTGAAGGGCTGAATTCCTCTTGCATTTACAGGGTGACTCGGCGCAAACTCCGATTTATGTCAACAAAAAACGGTCGAGGATCGGAAAAGTCAGTTAATGCAGTTTGCGTGCCATGCCTGAGTCGACTTTTTCGATTCCATCCACGGCTGTCGCTCTTCAACACCCAACGATTAATCAGAACTACTAATTTTGGCCGTTACAGCTGCATACCTTATGCGAGTCGGCATCGAACTTTAACACAGCAGGCCCATTGTCCTGGGTACGGCATGCTTTTCATTGTTTCAAGCATCTCTCGTAATATCAGTCAGCAAGAGCTTTAGCACTGCAAGATCTGGTAAAGGGACCGAATACTTGTTTTCAAGAATCCTCACTTTTCTAAAACTTTCAAAACTAACCTGGGCGCTAAAAATTACTGATTTCAACTAATCATGGACGCATGTATTCAGGAATATTCTCAATGACCTCTGCAATCGAGACCCTGTGAGCCGCACTACTTGGCTCGTGGCGACGACGTCATGGTCCGCCGCATATTTACTTGCTCGATCTACACCCGTGCACCATGGACATGCAATCTAAACTCCTTCGGGCTGCTGTTCGAAGCGCCTTCACGAAATTGCCGCCTGACCCGGCGATCTCGCTTGCTACGGCTACTCAGAACCCTGACAATATTATTCGAACGCCTCGGATTCTTCAAGATGGTGCCTTTTCGTACTCACTTCCAGACCCGCGGAAGGAGTACAAATATGTGACCTCCAGCAAACCGGCTCTCGCCGATTTAGGGCTCGACGAAAGCGAGGAATCTAGCGATGAATACAGAAATATTGTGAGCGGGGCGATCTATCCCACGCCCCACCTTCCCTTTCCATACGCGCAAGCCTACGCAGGTTGGCAGTTTGGGCAATTTGCGGGGCAGCTCGGCGACGGCCGCGTGCACACGTTATTTGAGGTGAAGGCTAAAAAAAAGTATGAGGTGCAGCTCAAAGGGAGCGGGAAGACGCCTTTTTCGCGGTTTGCAGACGGCAAGGCTGTGATCCGCTCGTCCATCCGCGAATACATCATATCGGAGCACTTGAATGCGCTCAAAATCCCCACCACGCGGGCGTTGGCTTTGACTTATCTCCCCAAAACGTATGCGCAGCGGCACGCTGCCGAAAAATGCGCCATTGTGGCTCGTTTCGCCGAGTCGTGGGTCAGATGCGGCACGTTCGACTTGTACCGCTGGCGCGTGGACAACGCAGGGGCCCGTAGGCTTGCGGACTACGTCATCAACCTATTGGACGGGTTCACATATGCAAAGGATGCGTTAAAGCGACTTCCAATCAAGGAGAACCTAACTTCATACGATATGATGTATTTCGACATTGTTGCACGGAATGCCAGCACGACAGCAATGTGGCAGGCGTATGGCTTCTTGAACGGCGTACTTAACACGGACAACACGTCGGTGTTAGGCTTGTCTATGGATTTCGGGCCATTCTCCATTCTTGACAAGTTTGACCCAAAATACAGCCCAAACTCAGAGGACCACCAAGGCAGATACAGCTATGAAAACACGCCAACAGCAGTGTGGTGGACGCTCACACGTTTGGGCGAGGATTTGGCGGCACTCATTGGCGCCGGTGACTTGCTCAACGACCCGGCATTCAAGCTGGGCCTGTACAAGGATGGATGGGAGGAGAAAATTATTGAGAGGGCGACCAAAATCATTGCTCACGCCGGCGAGATCTATCAGTATGCCTTCACAAAGACCTACGTCGAGACATTTTTGGGCAGGTTGGGCCTTAAGCAGTCGCTCATTGACTACGACAATGTCAACAAGTTGAATGAGGAGTTGATTGCGCCATTGCTCAGCGTTTTGAAGGCACTTCAATGTGATTACAACATGTTTTTCTTGAGACTACAAGAGGGCTTTGCAGACAAAGAGAAATTTGCACAGAGCGTTATGATTGAGCCCGGTGAACATGACTTCTACGACAAAGAGAGCATCAAAAAGGACCTTTTTGCGTGGCTTGACAAGTATTCACTGTTCAAAATCAACCCCAAAATCAGCAAGGAGTACAATCCGTTGTTTCTCCCACGTAACTGGATTCTCGACGAGGTGATCCAGCAGGCGCAAGAGAGCGAGTGCGAGGATGTGCTGTACCTCAAGAAGCTCGAGAAGATGCTGTTTTACCCTTTTGACAGGTCAAAGTGGGGCAGCGAATTGAAGGACGTAGAGGAAAGGTGGATGATTCAAGGCAATGCAGCCGACGAATTGACCATGTTGCGGTGCAGCTGCCTGTCATAGACACGGCAAACTTTGCGAATTGCTGTTGAAGGGGGTTCTTACGTCACAAGGAATGAAGGAGACTTTGTATTAGTTCACTGCGAAATGCATCAGAAGTCGCGACAATAACGACATTATGATTAGTGGTTCATTCCGCAGCTCTGAACCGCAAACACTTTGCGTTTTGACTTGTGACTTTCGGGTTAATGTGAGTGCACATGTACGACAATGCGCTCATCGCCCGAATTCATTGATGCCCTACGTAAGACCCCTGAGGAATGTTCGATGCATGAGGCGTCAGGCACAAACAAGCTTTTCCACATGGGAAGAGTCCATGCCAGACGCGCACCTTTGCGATTTGCGAAATTGTGGCGTGGTAATTGAAAGTGTCTATTGCTTTATGGTCCCCACATTCCACACTACTGCACAATGGCCAGCAAGCATTCATTAAACGCAACTAAACAATCAGTGCTGGAACGTCTTCACAGCTTCATTGTAGCCCTTGTCGTAGGCAAGCTTTGCCTTGGCCTGCAACTCAGGGGAGAGCGACTCAATCTTCTTGTCCAACTTGGCATTGCCAGTCGAAAAGGGTCCATTGTGGCCGCCCGCCGCTGCGTGCGAGCCCGGCTTCTCGCCGTGGGTCAAGCCCGAGGCGCTCAGCCCGGAGCCCGCAGCAGCGCCGGCACCAGCGCCAAGGCCGGCACCAGCACCAGCGCCCAAGGCTTGGCCGCCAGGGTGCGCCTGGCCGGTGCTGCCGTACTCCGACTGGCCGCCGTGGTGGCCAGACTGGGAGCCGTAGCCAGTCGACTCAACCGACTGGCCCTTCGTGGTCTCGTAGCCCTGGCCCGTGTGGTTCGAGCCGTAGCCCGAACCGGCCTGGGTCTGATGGTGGCCGTGGTGGCCGTGGTGGCCGTGGCCCGTGCCAGCCTGCTTGTAACCAGACTGGCCCGTAGCGCCCGACTGGCCCACGCCCGACTGGCCGTAGCCAGTTTGGCCCGTGGAGCCAGACTGACCAGTGGTGCCAGACTGACCGTAGCCAGACTGACCAGTGGTACCGGACTGGCCGTAACCAGATTGACCAGTGGAACCGGACTGGCCGTAATCAGACTGACCAGTAGCGCCAGACTGACCGTAAGACTCACCGGTCTGACCAGTGTGGCCGTGGTGGCCTTGGTGGCCTGTGGCACCGGACTGGCCGTAACCGGACTGGCCAGTGGAGCCCTGGCCCACACCAGCTTGGCCAGCACTCTGACCGTAGCCAGACTGAGCACCAGACTGGCCGTAACCACTCTGGCCAGCGCCGGTCTGGCCGTAGCCAGAGTCACCCGACTGACCATAGCCAGACTGACCAGACTGACCGTAGCCAGACTGACCAGATTGGCCAGACTGACCGTAGCCGGATTGACCAGAGTGGTGGGCAGCGCCAGCAGCACCAGCACCAGCAGCACCAGCGCCAGCAGCACCGGCACCCACACCAGCGCCGCTTCCCGAACCGTGGCCAAAGTTACCAGCCTGGTTCTTCAACTCAGAGCCAATGCCCTTACCAGTTCCCGAGGCATTGTTCTCGCCAATGTATTGGCCGGCCTTTTGGTCATAGCCGTCAACCTGCTTCTCGAAACCGTCCACCTTCTGGCCGGCCTGGCCAACCTTCAGGTTCAGAATGTCGTCCTTAATTCCCGACTTGGCCTCATTTTCATACTTGTTCTCGAAGCTCTTACCGTCTTTCTTGGCCTGGTTCTCAGCGTCCTTGGCAGGGTTGCTGTTGCCCTTAATCTTGTCAACCAAACCCATGGCGGAATGCGGGTTGCAAGCCTATATATACCCACCTTTGTTGCTGCATTGCCATGCAGCAATCAATCCAACAATTTTACGTAATTGGACGGGCAAATTCCCGTCTGTCCATTCAGCCGGCGTGCCTGCCACCACTTGCCGTCAATGTCGTCAACTTCCATGATTTCCCCCTTCACAAATGAAATTTCATTTGCGTCTTCGGGATTCGCGTCATACAGGTACAATGCTTTAGCCTTGTACCGGTACAGGCTCTCCACAATTTCGCCAACGTGCGTCACACTGACGTGCGAGGCTTCTCTCGCGGGCGGCTCTCCAACGTTCGGCGTGGAGAAGTTCTCCAAACCATTGAGCTGCAGCAGCAGCATGTAGTTTGCTTTTGGCTCCTCCACAGGTACGTGGGCGTGGCCCGGGTATTTGACGCTGAAACTGTCAATCAACTGGTTCGTGGGAGACTCTGGGTGGCCTCCAAAATACACGATCCAGAGCACATTGACAATCAGCAAAAGAATGCATCCTGCAGCACAACACAAGTTGCCCAGCGACCCGGAGTTGTAGATGAGGTTGTTCACGCTGTTGGTGGTGTACAAGAAAGCGATGCTCAAGAGTCCCACCAACGTGAACTTGTAGAGCTCAATGGTGTTGAAGAGATATAGCACGAAAATCAAAAGCACTACTAATATCTCGTACACGAGGCCCCACCACGTGAATCGCGGGAACTTCAGCTGCTCCAGCGCAGCGGCGCCGGCGATGGCCACGATCCACGAGACACCGCCAAACGAAACCGTGCTGATGGCGAAGGGATCGCCAATGAAGTTAGAAAAGCGCATGTGCAGGCAAGATGTAAACACGCTATATAAATGACGCGAGCCCCTAGCCCAGGTTCTGGAGTTCCGAAACAAGTTGTGCATAGGCGACCGCGTCGTGGTGGAAGGAGTGAGGTGCGTCAGATGTTCCATGTTCTCCGATTAAGTATTTGGTCTGCTTCAGATTGTGTGTACTTACAAATGGCGTCGGAGATCGGAGTCCACAGCTGATTTGCATTAAGTCGCGTCCGGCCGCATTTGGTTGTGAGTGAACAAAAAGGGCCACCGATCAAATAAGTGATCGGGGCTTCATATGCAAGCATTGACATCGGATCCCAAAAAGCACAAGTTATTAATTGTGGTATGAGCCATGGTAACACTTCAATCAAAATGAATCTGCGTTGCTGGTCACGGTGCATTGTTTACGAGGAAGGCCTTTGTGGTTTCGTTTGAACAGATATGGGCTCAAGCTTTAGTCTGGACAGTGTGTGTCTGGGGGAGTATGTCGCACGTGCCTACGCAAACCACGTAATCAGCCACAGACTTTTGAGCAAAGTTGTGTCTGGCGAACATGAGCCACTGTTCAATCAGCCAAGCTCAAAAATGCCACGTTATTGACCACTTGGACTTTCATCTACAAGCATCACGTGACTATAGCGACCAATTTACGTGAAGGTCTTCACAACTTCGCACTAACACTAAGCGCAAACATTTCAGATAGTTCTTCGCGACAAAAAACGCTGACGCATTTCAACGAGCACATTTTGGCCGATTTATCCCGCCCGATATTAACCGTTTCTAGGCACATGACCCTTGGCCAGGCACATGACCCTTGGCATACATGACCTCGGTGGTTTAACGCCGGTGAACGAGGCTGCAGCCACACATCGCGAAAATGCCCGACGGAGTGCGGGCGAGCGGCTCGAAAGGTTCCTATTCGGGACGGTAATAGCTCTCATTTTATTCGCTGGAAGTCAGGGATCGCTTTGCCTGCAGGCGCTTTCATTGTGTGAGGTCCGGCCACCTCAAGGCCACCAAAGTTTCTCTCGTCTGGCCACATATGTGGACCTTTGCACTGCATGAAGTGATTGTTTTGTGTATATATGCTGCTCACGCACCCTGCCTGCAGTGTCCCGGTTTATATCGACTTGCCTGCAGTTCCTGATTTTGCAGCCACCTATAAATTCCCTACATGCCATGCCACACACATGCTTTGCAATACGCGCAACCCGATTACATTACGCTGCTTCGTCAGACTCAATTCGACCATCAGCTCGGGGGTCAATCCGATGCAGCCCGTGGCCCCACAGCCCAGAAAGAGCATACTCGACATAAGAACTGATGTTATCAAGAATGAAGACATGTTTAAGTACGATGATCAAAAGTTCATCACACACCCCGCGTTTCCCCACCCGCGCTGGACCAATGAGGACTGTGAAAAAGTGGAGTACCTCCACAGGGAGCCAAAACTGTCGAGCGACAAGGTTGCGTTATTTCTCATTACCAACATGAGACGCTGCTTCGACATTGCCACAGGTTACAAGAAACCGAAAACCGAGGAGGAAGTACAACACCGCTTCGCCAACACTCGCTGGGAGATGAATGAGGGCAAGTGGTTGACGAGGTGCATTTTTCTTGAGTCAGTGGCGGGCGTGCCTGGCATGGTGGCTGCTTTTATCCGGCACTTGCATTCTCTCCGCCTTTTGAAACGGGACAAGGCGTGGGTCGAGACCCTATTGGACGAGGCGTACAATGAGCGTATGCATTTGCTCACTTTCATTAAAATCGGCAAGCCGCTGTGGTTTACCCGCCTGTTTATCTTCGTGGGTCAAGGTGTGTTCTGCAACTTTTTCTTCTTTTTGTACCTTTTGGCCCCACGCTACTGCCATCGCTTTGTGGGGTACCTCGAGGAGGAAGCTGTGAGCACGTATACACACCTCATTCACGATTTGGAGAGAGGCGCTCTCCCCAAATTTGATGGCATCACTGTTCCGAAAATTGCGCAGCAGTACTGGCCTGAATTGAATGAGAAGCTGTCGTTCTTGGACTTGGTGCAAAGAATTAGAGCCGATGAGTCGAAGCATCGGGAGGTGAATCACACATTAGCTGGATTGGATCCCAAGAATGACCGCAACCCGTATGCATTGAAGATTGACGGAGTGGAACAACCTCAGCCCGAGAATGGACTCAACAGTAAGCACAAGGCTGGCTGGGAGAAAGAGGACCTTATTCTCTAAACGACTTATGAATGATGTTGTAAATAGACGGTAAAAACTTTCGAAATGTTCGGCGGTGGACAGAATTGAGTTAGCGGACCGGGGTCGTACATATACGGCACGGTGTACACACGCCGATGACAAATTCGGAAGTTGTGAAAGTCGAAAGTTCAGTTGTCGCCTTTGAATCTTCAATGAAGATGAAATCGCTTTTTCGTCGCTAGTTGAGAGGCGCCTAAGCTGATACTTCAGCAATGCTAACATTATTACCGAATCGGGCAACACTAAAATGCATCATGCATGGTTTTCGCCGAATGCATGTTGGTGCGTCTGGACATACATTGAACGTGCCTGCCACTGCGTATTGGTACCCTCAAACGAAAGCCAGGAACTCGACAACTCAAGTCTTGACGATCCTCGTGGCTAGAATAATCTTCAAGACCGATGTCGAGGCTATCGGTGTCCGAATGTGGAACCCCGAATGCGGGTCCTGCGTGCATACGCGTAGGTGCAGTATTTCGTTTTGCTGCAAAAACAACTCATACTGTATATAATCAATTGCGCAGCTCGACACGGTCAACTAAAGCAACGATTATGCAGCTTGTGGGTGCGTGCCTGAGCCTGAAACTAGAATCCCGTTTTTGCAATGGTGCCTCTCTCCGTGAAGTGCATGTCCTTACAGTTTTAACCGTCAAAAAAGAATCACCCCATTTGGCGCAAAAAACCTCCAAATGCTACGATATTGAGAAATGCTTGATTTAGCGAAGTCACCGCTCCCTAATGAATGTCAGTAGTCCAACGCTTTTTTGACCTTCTTTTTTTCTGTGTGCACAGGCTTGTTCACGCGATCGAGCAGCGGAGTTTTCCGGTGCCGGGAAAGCAGCATCAAGCTCTGTGCCATGTTCGTATCATTGTGGTAATCCCATATCCTGCGCTTCCACTCTGCCAACGTTGCATGTAGCTCGCACAACTTTGTGACCTTCTTTTTGCGGTCGGCCGTTTTGCCCTTGCGAAGCTCCGTGTAGAGCAGCTGGTACTCGCTGTACTTGGCTTTGAATTTGAGTGCAAGCAGACGATAGTAGACACGTTTTCTGTTACCCGCCAGCTCCATGTCGGAGGGCTCCTCGTCGTTTATGGACGAGGGCAGGGTGTACGACTGTCTTTTTTTCTTCTCGTCGTCAGACGATGCGGAAAGAGGCAGATGAACGATAGGCGAGTCCTTGCTCAACTCCTTGACGTCCTTGTGGAGTTCCTTGTGCTCTTTGGTGTCCTTAGTGTCCTTTGTCTCCTTGGCCTCCTTCGGCTCCTTGGTTGGGGACTCAGTCTTGAGCTTCTTTCTCGCCGGAGGTACGGGCAGCCGTGAGGGCAGTTTCTTGGTGAGGAGCCCGCCGCCCAACGTCGCCTTCTTGATCTCAACCGGGTTATTTTCTAGAAGCCTCTTGCGGAGAGGGTGCGTCTCGGAGAATCCCATTCGGCTGAGCGCCGCGGCCGCGTTTCGAAGAACGAGGCGCCGCTCAAATGCCGTGTAGCTCCACAGCCACGGCTTGAGCTCCTTGTACGCCTTGTCCTTGAGCACGACGCACAAGTGGTCCGGTTTCAAGAGGCCCTGCTTGATCCCCGGGTACTCGGCGGCGTCGCCCTTGCTGGCGAGCTGCGCGTGGCTGGCTATAAGGGGCTCCAACAGCGGCTCGTCTGCATGCAATCGTTTGGCGAGGTCCTTTGGCGCCATGGGTCCCAAGGCAAGCAACGCGATAAAGCGGCTTCCGAGTTCGCGATCCGCGTGGCCTAGGCCTCCGAGCAACGTTGGCTGCTCGGTCTCGACGTCGTTTGTGTCCTTGACCGGCTCCTTGGGCTCGGCCTCGGCGTCGGGTTCCGTTGCCGTCTTCGGCTCAACCACCGTCAAGCGGGACGCAACGGTGCCCGCAAACACAAGGCCGTCCCCGTCCGGCACGTATGTGTCTAGACGGAGCAGCTCTTGCGCCTTGGCACAGGGGTAAACCTCAGAATCAATCCTTAGTGAAAAACGGCCATTTTCCACAAGGAGCACAGCGTGTTTTCCCTGCGCAGCACACTGTCGCAAGCGGCGCACAACGTCGCTGCCGAGGTTCACGGCGACCGCCGGGGGAACAGCACGCGGGCGTAGTACTGTCCTAGGGGGCACCATCTGGAGCGGAGTCGCCATTATGTAGGATGGTGGACGGATGTGATTAGTGCAGCTCTATTTACTGCAAATAACGGGACGCTGCAGAGAAGCAAGTGGAGGTGGAGCCTAGAGTCAGGTGACGGGTGACTGTTTCATTGTGGAGTCGAGATTTTGAAACGGCAGGCCGCCATTGTGTGAAGCTAAACTGACAACTACAAGCGCACGACAGATTGACTCAAGGGTACAGAATGTGGCGCTGATTGGCTGTCTGGGGCGCCTCAGCTGATGCACGGTTGCAAGCGGAGTGCATCCGACCTGCGTCCAGGCAATGTGCGACGCACAAGCAGCCGCCCACAGCAGCGCACGGGCCGTCGCCACGGCAACGAGCCATCACGTGTGGGTTACCGCATGCGGCCATCATTGCCATGCACTGCACGAAGTCAGGTGATTATCACGTGATTATTATTGTCCCTTCCCGGGGTCTGCGCATCGCATTGCTGCCGCCGGTTGCGTAATCCGCGAAAATAAGAAAAAAAAAAAAAGACTCGCGCGCCGCTGCACAAGGCAACTTGTAGGTGACTTGGCGTGGGGAGGGCAACACGAGCAAGTGGCGCATTTTAGTGTTCTGCACATAACACAACATGCTCAAGTGGGTTCAATCTGGTCTCTCCGTCGTTGCCGGCACCGCCGAGCCCGAGTACGGGCCGGACGCCATTCACCCCGTCACCCGCTCCGAGAAGGTCTGGCGCGAAACCACAGGCGAGGACTTTGCCTGGAGACAGCCCAGCGGCACCAATGTGGAGACGCAAACGTTTTATTTCTCCGACCTCGAGCTGGGCTACATTGGCTTCGCGCAGGTGATTCACCTGAACGTCATGGGCGTCAAGACCACGGCGCAGTTTACCTTTCGCCTCTTTAACAACAAGACTGGGCTGAAGGACCCGCTCAATGTGTGGACCTCCACGGCGTTGGAGGACTTTAGAGCTGAGGGCCTGAACTTTTACGCCAAGGGCTTGTCGATTGAGTTGGACGGCAGCGTGTACACGATCAAGTCGAGCGTGTGCCCGGACCTGGTTGTGGACTTGAAGGTGACGAGATTGACGCCTGGGGTAATTTTTGGCGAGGATGGCCTCACGCTCTACGGCGAAGACAAGGCGAACCCGTGGGGTCTGATGCGGCACGTTTTTTGGCCGCGGTGCCTGGTTGTGGGCACGCTTGACTTGAAGGAGGACCTGATCGAGATTAATGGCTATACGATGTTTGTTATGGCGCTCCAGGGAATGAAGCCGCACCACGCGGCCAAGGCGTGGAACTTTCTCAATTTCCAGCTGCCGAGCCACGCTGCCGTGCAGATGGAGTTTACGACGCCGGCGCTGTACGCCAACACCAAGGTGAATATTGGCATTTTGACGAGCAACGACAAGATTATCCGTGCCACCGTCGACAATGTCGTTGTGCACAGCGACGCGGAGGTGGATGAGGTTGGCTGGCTGGTGCCCAAGCTGATTGAGTTTGACTTTGTGGAGAAGGGCGAGAGGTATGCTGTGGTTAAGGGTCCGCAAAAACAGCTTATTGAGCGCGTTGACGTGATGGCGGAAATTCCGCAGTTTGTCAAGAACATCGTGAGCGGCGTGGCGGGCACGAAACCTTTCATCTACCAGTTTTGCAACACCATGACGGTGGAGCACGCCGACACGACGGAGGAGGGCATTGGATTCAACGAGGTGACGTTTATTTCGGAGTAACCGAGCGGTGTATAGTTGGCCATAATTTCCGGCCCAATTGACATGTTAAAAAGAGGGGCAAGCTGGGAATCGAACCCAGGACCGCACGCACCCTAAGCGTGAATCATACCACTAGACCACGTGCCCGCAACGTCCATTTTGGACCACTTGCGCTCATGACGCACCTTTACTCTTTTCATGGAAAGCGAAAAAGAACGACAACTGCAGGACTCGAACCTGCGCGGGCAGAACCCAAAAGATTTCTAATCTTTCTCCTTAACCACTCGGACAAGTTGCCTTAACGGTAATGCAGATGGCCATGTGCCTCCATGTTCATGTGTATCCCCACCATTTGTACATGTCGTATTCTATCTACGTTCAATGGCATAGCGGTGCAACACAACGTAGCCAACCACCAAAAACACCACTGTCCATGCCCCCAAACTTGCCACGTCCTTATAGTAGGCGCCAACGTCAAAACCAAAGGTGCTGAGAATTGTCGCTCCAGGCACCTCGATTGACAAACCATACTTCTTCTCTCGGAGAATCAAGTCTTTGACCTCATTGACTGCCATTGCCTCGTAAGCATAGTGGAAAAGCGAGATCCACTGAAGCCATTTGGTCTGCACCCGCAAATCCTCGCTGTTGATGAAAAGCCCCGCGAAAAGAAGGCTGAACAAGAGAACGAGCACCGCCAGGATCGTGGACGTGCCTGGTTCGCGAATGACGATGCCCACAATGAGAATCTCGGATGCAACGGCGAGGTTGAACAACACAAGAGCCACAAGCGCCTTGAGAAATCCGTAGTGCTCCATTCTCAAACCAACAAGTGGGTACATGATGCACAATAGAATCACCGGCGGCAAAAGCCTCAAGGGGAGTACGTCACACAAGACCTTGCTTATGTAGTAGCTCGCAGGATGGTAGTAGTTGTTTGCGCGCTCTCTGATGAAGATGATGCGCTCCTGGGAAAACGAGTGAAGCCCGGAGAGGGCCAGGAAGCCGAAAAGGGCAAGCACAAAGAAAAAGAGCCCAAGCCGGTTCTGGAAGCCGCTGATGTCGTTGCTCACGTCGTAGTAGAGGTAACCGCAGAATAAGCCAATAACGGACGCCACGAGGTAGTTGGTGAGAAGCAACCGCGGGTTTCTGTACAGATTTTTGAAGGTCCGCAGACAAAGAATGTAAAGCTGCGACAGGAAGCTCGCACGCTGCAAAAGATGGTGCTTGACATCCAAGTCTGTGCGCGACTCTATCGTTTGTCTGATGTCGTCCGCAATCTCCCCAGCCATGACACTTTCGTGGAACATCAGGGAGAGTTTGCCGTTGGGCGGCGCCCGCTTGAACAACTCGGTTCTGTGGGCCCCAAGATGCGCCCATTCGCGTGTAACATCTACTTCAGCGGTCGTTGACTCGGTGAATGACTCGTGAATATCCTCTTCGGCAACGACTTTGTCCACAGTCAAGTCGATGAGGTAGTCTGCAAAGTTATACCCAAGAGGACAGTCGTAGCCGTTTCTACTGAAGTAGCTGTTGCATTTGATCATGTCCCCGGAGTAAACGAGCTCGCCCTCGCTGAGTAAAATCATCTTGTCAAAGAGCGACACAATGTTGCTTCTTGGCTGGTGGATGGTGAAGACAATCGTGCGGTCGTGGTCTTTGGCCAATCTCACGAGGCAGTCAACGACGTTTCTCGCGTTGTAGGCGTCCAACCCGGATGTGGGCTCGTCGAGGAAAAGAATGGAAGGTGAGGTGACGAGCTCGCACGCAATGGATACTCTCCGCTTCTCGCCGCCAGAGATGCCCCTTTGGAAGTCGGAACCAACAATGCGGTCCTTGATGTGAAGAATGCGCAACTCGTCAAGGATGTCGATTACGCGTGCAGCCTTGGCACGCAAAGGCATGTTGCGGGGGAGCCGCAAGAGCGCAGAGTTGAGTACAGTCTCGTATACCGTGAGCGTCGGAATGAGCTGGTCTTCCTGGTCAACAAAGCCCACAATGTTCCTGTATGTTTTCGGCGGGAGAACGTGGCCATTGACGTAAATGGTACCTTCAACGGTGCCGCTTTTGTTTTTAGCAGCAAGAATGTCTAGAAAGGTGGTCTTTCCCGCACCCGATCCGCCCATAATTGCGAGGCACTCGCCTGGATTGACTTGTCCGCTCACCTTGTCCAACACCTTGTATCCCTTGAGCGTGTACCCCACGTTTTCGAAAGACAAGCTTGTTGGGGTGAAGTTTTCGTTTAGGTGGTACTGGTCGTCATCGTGCTCAGGCAGACTCAGAAGAAATAGCGGGGACTTACCGATATTGTACAAGCCGGCAATGACTGCCAACCCAAACACCAAGACAATCACGCCGATTGTCAAGAGATCCATCCACGTCACCTTGCGCGAGTCTGGAGCGTCGTAGCCCGGGATCTCCAGCTTGTGAAGACACTCGCCAGACTCACAGTGGATGGTAATGTACGGGTCTCCAAATACGTTCGTGATGAGATCGTTCATGCTGGGCTCTGAAAATCTGCAGTTCTCGGTGTTGATGTCGCACGTAAAGTCGCCCGGCCCTTTGATTGTCTCGGAGAGAAACTCTGAAATGTCAATCGATCCAGCTTCTCCACAGAGCATGCGGTCAGGAAGACATCTGCACTGCACGTCCTCGCAGTTGTAGTGCGTGGTGTTGCTTTTGAGGTCGTACTCGAACTTGCACTGGGACAAGCCGCAATAGAAGGACTCCTTTTGGTCGATCCAAAACTGAAAGTCACACGTGCTGTTCTCTCGGCTGCAGCTAAAAGTCGCCTGGGGCTTCTTGCCATTGAGAATGGAGATGATTTTCGGGTTGGTGACGTCGCACATCAGATGGAACTTGTTGACGATGATGCCGGATTTGTAGCACGTTCCCTGGAGACCCTCAGGCATAAACGCGTTGCAAACGCTGTCGCGAGTGCACACGTTGCAATTAATGCCCGTCCAGCCCTTTTCGCAGCTGCAAGTCTCGTTTCCTCTCATTGGTCTGTTCTTGCCGTCTGCAAGCAGCCCGCATAGCGGCTCTGAGCAGTCCTGGCCTCCGTAGCCGTCGGGACACTCGCACATGCCCGTAAACGTATTGCATTGCGAGAATTGGGTGCACTCGTGGTTGGGCAAGTTGCAGTTGAAGCAAGGCGGGCATTCGCGGTTTTCGTCGTCATTTTTATACAGATCAAAGACATTGTTGACCACTACGTCTGTCTGAAGCCTTTCAAGACCGCTCAAAGCCGTAGTAGCGGCCGCTAGAGCAAGTAAGACAGATATTCTCATGGCAAGTACTGTATACGGGGCGGTTACATGCAGGCTATCAGGCACCAGAATCGGTCTCAAGCAGACAAGAGGAGAAATGAAACCTCAGTTTCAAAGCGCAAAGCAATTGCGCTCAATTTGCGTAGAGGGCGTAATATCTGCACGAGACAAGCTTCACGTTTAATTAGTCAAGGACAGAAAAATGCTCTCTGTTTGCGTGCAACTCACATATTTGGAACGCCACTGGTGAATCGTGATTCATTGAATAATTTATAATCGGGTACCAAGTTTTTTACCGATTCCGAAATTTCTCAGTTGAGAGCAGCTTTTTCGTCCGACTGGCATTTGATCACCCGCTTCACGGGATCAACGTAGCCTTCCAACTCTTCCTTCACATACACCATGTAGTACGGCGTGGCTGTGTTCCCCTCCTCAAAGTTCATAACCTCAGACGCTGGAACTTCAGTCACATGGTCGTCGTTATACTTTCGATAAATGTTTCGCTGGGGGTCCTTGATGTACACCCAGTAGTGACCATATGAAGCTTCGCCACGATGTATGAAAATGGCAAACAACGTGTAGCCCACTTTCTGGTGATCCACAAACTGCACGCTAATCTTGTGCTCGAGCTCCTCGAGCTCTGTGTTTATGCTTTCGATTCTGGCAGCGTACTCCTCGATTTTGTCGTCGATTGCCTTGAGTGTAACGTCGCTCACCTCAAAGTCTGTTTGCGCGAAAAAGCGTTTAGCACTCTTGAGGGCGTCCAAATCAGAAAGCCGGGTCGATTTGTTCACCTCTAACATCAGTTTTTTCTCTTCGCGAAGTGCACGAATCCTCAGCCGCCACTCAAACACCTCAGCGCGGCGCTTGATGATGTTTACGTCGTCAGTCTCGAGGTACCGGTCGAGGTAAATCTTCTCACTAAACGGGATCACCTCCAACAGTTTGTACGCCATCAAGCGCTCACGGTCAAAAAGGACGCGCTGTACATGAAACTGCAACACCTCAGGAACCTCGTAAAGCGTCACAGACTTCTTTGCAAGGCCCTCCTCGAGGTTCAAGACGTCCTCGCTGAAGTAGTTGTCAAGCGAGTCGTAAAGATCCTTGGGGTGGTCGCTCAAATTGATGATGAGACTGAAGAAGCGCTCATAGCTCTCGCGCTTGCTCTTTGAGGAGTCGAAAGGTGAAATGGTTTGCTTTGTCTTTCCTGAAAAAAGTCTCTTGATCAGATCAATTTGCTCGCCATCCTCAATGCGTTCCGGCTCCAACGCTGTTTCAATCTGAAAGGTGACATTTTCAATGCACTCAGTGACATCCTGTTGCCTGCCAACCTCAATGGTTGACTCCATCTGGTCTGTGCTTATGCTGAGAACCTTTGGTTCTTCCCTTACTTCGATGATTTCTGCTTTCGCCTCAACAGGTTTCGAAGCAGGCTTTTCCATCTCGGTCCCCTCTTCTATGTTTTCCTTGTCGGCTTCCGGGTCCAAATCAATTTCCATGGCGTCCACATCCACAACTTCAGGTTCCTCCTTGAAGGCGACTTTTTGGCTTGATGGCAAAAAAGAAAGGTACGCTAGCTCCCTGCTGGGAGCAACGCAGCGTTTGTCCGTTGTGATCATCTCCTCAAAAAGGCTTTGAAGACGATACATAAACTGATTCAGCCGCTTGATTTCGTCTTCTTCCACCACTCTGCCGCCAATTTTCCCTCTCTCAGAAGTCATTTTTGAGTGGTCAAAGCCGAGCACCGTTTCGCGGAGGGGCTTGATGCAAAAGTAATACTGCAAGAGAGAGTTGAGGTAGCACGTGTTGCCAATGTTGTCCAACCCTGCGGGCCAATTCTCGGGCGGCAAGAGGGACAGGTCGATCTGGCCCTTTTGTAAGAAGGTGCGAAGTTGTTCCAGATTTAAAGCCTCAGCAATCGTTCGCAATGCGCTTCGAAGGCGCCGCACATCCACAACATCGCCAAAAGACAGCGCCGCCAACTTCTCCTCGAACTTTGAAATCATTTCAAATGGCGGTGCCGTCATGTTGACATCGAGCAAGTCTAGGGCCTGGTTGTAATCAAGACGAGGGAATAGCTCAGGCAAGCGCGGCTCCAAGTAGCTCAACAATATGTAGCTTTTTCGAAGCACGCCAATCGACAACAAGCACCGGTGAAGGAATTGTATAGACTCGTGGTTTGCATCCAAGTCCACCATCTGCATCACCTCATCCACCCTAAACTCGTAGGCAGTGATGACAACGACGTCTTCGGTGACGTCCTCTATGCGGAGCTCCTCCAACGCCACACTCACGGGGACGAGTTCGTTTTCGAAAAACAGCTTCAAGTCCACAAATTTTGCGATCAAGTGGAGCTGCTTGTTGAAGTAGGCGTAGTTTTTGGGGTCGCGCTGACACTGCTCCTGGTAGCTCTGCACAATGGCATTGGCGTCCATCGTTTGCGCTCCCAACACAGCCATTGCCTGCTTGCAGTCGTCCATACCAATCATGAGGCCTTTGCTTCGCTGTGTGTTGTAGTACGTCACCAAGCGCGACGGGTTGTGCTTAGACACCATCACCTCCTTATAAAAGTCCACGTACTTGTGGGCGTTCTGCGGATTCAGCGCGACAGACGCCTCGTAGCAGCGAATGACCAACTCGTCCTCGTACCACGGGAAGCAGCTCAACGATCTATAGTACTTTGGCAAGGAATCCTCGAAAAGCCGCGCCTGGTGCTGGTCCCCCTCTTTCAACGCTGCGTACACCTGCAGTAGGCAGTCGTTGTACAGATACAGCCGAAAATCATTTTTGTCAATGCGGAGCGCGCGGCCGAGGTTGTAGAGCTCGTAGATTTTGCGGACATACGACTCCTTGAGGGCAATGTCGTGGAGCAAGTTGGGCGGCACGAGGTGGCCGTCGCGTTCCGTGAAGCCGAGGCAATTGTACAAGATGTCCAAGTCGATCTTCACATCTAGCATCAGCTTGGCAATGTCAATGGTTTGCACCGTCTCCAGCTTTTGCAAAACGGGCCCCTTGAGCACCTTCACGAGCGTCTGGAAGCAATGCACGGGCGACGGCGCCAGCGACTGGGCCAATTCCGAGTCTGGGTACTTTTCCGCCGCCAACTCGTGCCGTTTCTTGATGGCCACCTCGCTCGTGATTGGCTTGAGGCTCTCCGCTGTGAACTCTTGCGCAAACAAAGTGACGCGCATGATGGTGTGTTCCGGCCCCAGCGCAAGAAAGAACGCATCGTCCACTTCGTTCTCAGTCCCTAGCTTGCCTCCCAAAACGGAGTAGTCGTCTGCTGAAACACTGGAACGTGGGAGACAATGGAACTCGTTTTTCGCCCTCGCACCTGTGCCAATCACGGCAATGCGGAAGTGGCCTTCTCCCACCAATCCACGCACAACTGTGCATTCCACCTTACCCGAGTACCTCGACACAGAGGGCACATGCTCCAAATTGGCGTTCATGATCCTCGTGGGCTGTGGCGTTTTCGCGGGCAAATCAATTGGGTGGGTCCACAAGTATGCTTGGCGGGCAGTATCGGTTGTCCTGGTGGCTGCGTCACAGAGTCCCCTTCGGGTCAGCAAATCGTACATGCGCATATCCTCCAATATGCGGTCCAGCGTTTTGAAAGTGAGCTTCTTGAGCTCGTGAGGGGGCACCACCGTGGCGTGGTGCACGTCCCCAAACGGGTTGTTGCTTTGAAAGCGACCTTCCATGGTACTGCAGGAAAGTCACCACCATTTGACCAAAGTCTACAGTTGATGCGGGGCCGCTGACATGATGCTGCTATAAAGGGCTGACTGAAGCGAAGGAATTGTTTGTCGAGCGCCCATTGAGTAGTTGTGGGTGTCTGCTCGGCCGGGTGAAAAACCCGGACACCATGGAACCCCAGATCGACCTAGACAAGATCCGTGCCGAGTCGGACGGGCTGGTTTCCGGCATGGCGCACGGCCTCTTCAACCAGGTTGTTGCCGGGAACCCGTACTTCGCCGCCGGCGGCGGCCTCATGCTCCTAGGCACGGGATTGGCTCTCGCGCGGCTGGGCATTGTCAAGAGTCTGGGTTTCTTGTACCGGCAGATGCTTGTGGACCTCGAGATTCCGTCCAAGGACAAGCTGTATCTCTGGTTTCTCGAGTGGATGCTGCAGTACAAGCACCGGACGTCCAGGCACCTTTCGGTCGAAACCAACTATGTCCAGCACGACAATGGCGCCGTCTCCACCAACTTTCTGCTTGTGCCTGGCCCCGGGAAGCACTTGATCAAGTACAAGGGCGCGTACATGCTTGTAAATAGGGAGCGGTCCGGCAAGCTTTTGGACATGACCAGCGGGACGCCCTTTGAGACGGTGAAGCTCACGACGCTCTACTCTGACCGGCACCTTTTCGCGGGGTTGCTCGAGGAGGCGAAGCGGATGGCGCTCAAGGCGCAGGAGGGCAAGACGGTGCTCTACACCTCGTGGGGCCCCGAGTGGCGCCCGTTTGGGAACCCGAGGAAAAAGCGCATGATGGGGCTGGTGATTCTCGACCAGGGCATCAGCGAGCTCATACTCAGCGACGTGCGGGACTTTCTTCTGAGCGGCGAGTGGTACCACCAGCGGGGCATTCCGTACCGGCGGGGCTATCTCTTGTACGGTCCGCCCGGCAGCGGCAAAACGTCGTACATCCAGGCGTTGGCCGGGGAGCTCGACTACAACATCTGCATCTTGAACTTGAGCGAGAACAACTTGACCGACGACCGGCTCAACCACTTGATGAACCACATCCCCAACCGGCTGATTTTGCTTTTGGAGGACATTGACGCCGCCTTCAACAAGCGCGAGAGCGCCGAGTTCCAGCTGGGGGTGACGTTTTCCGGGTTGCTCAACGCGCTCGACGGCGTGGCGAGCGCCGAGGAGTGCCTCACCTTCATGACCACCAACCACCCGGAGCGGTTGGACCCTGCGCTTTTGCGGCCGGGCCGCGTCGACCTCAAGGTGCTTGTGAACAACGCCACCGAGGACCAGGTGCGGCGCATGTTTATGCGTTTCTACGACGACACCGCCTTGTGCGAGGACTTTGTCACGCAGTACCGGCGGCTCGGGCTCGAGGGCGCCGTGAGCACGGCGCAGCTCCAGGGCTTGTTTGTGTACAACAAGAAGGACCCGCGGGCCGCGCTCGCCATGGTGGAGACGCTCCGCAACCCCAACACGGTGTTCTAGCCGCGGTACTGCTTGAGGAGCTGCTGGTGGTGGCTGTCGGCGGGGTTCTCGCAGAGCAGCTTCATGTAGTCCAAGTACACGAGATAGAGGAGCAAGTCGGCGTTCTCGTCCACGGTGTCGGCGTGGTTTCTGAGGAAGCGCCGAAAGAGGAGCTTGGGGTACGCCGGCATGTACGCAGGAACGGATGTCGATGTAATTGTACACTAGTCAACGCGGCGGCGTTTCGGGTCGAGGTCCAAGAGGTCCAGCACCGAGGGCAAAATGGGCTCCTCCTTGATGTGTGTCTCCTTGTCGCTCTCCTTTTTGATGGGCGGGAAGTACCCCGTGCTGGAGCCGGCGGGCAAATGTAGGCTCTCCAGCAGTGTGTGCGGCGACGCCGCGGGCGGCGTCGCGTGGCTCAAGCCCAGGCGGCTCGCCGGCCGTAGCGCCTCGTCCGTGCGCAAGCGCTCGTTGATGGTGGTTGTCGAGTGCCGCTGCGGCAACACGGGCCCCGTGGGCTTCAGAAGCACCGGAAGCGACACCGTGCGCTGCGACGGCGCCGCCGCGAGCGGGTCCACAAACACCAGCGTCTGCCGCGGCGTCTCGGAGAAGTTGTACAAGGAGTAGTTGGGGTTCAACGGGTAGTGCTGCGGCACGACATTGGCGGGCACGCGCGGGTGCGCGGGCGGCGCGGCGCGCCTCTGGAGCGTCTCGGCAAAGCCCGCGAGCCCTGAGTCGTCCTTCTTGGCGAGGAGCGCCACTAGGCGTGCCATGTCCTGCTGCATCGCCAGGTGCAGCGCCGCCAACTGGTCGCAGCGCGCCGCGAGCTCGGCGCACGCCGTCTTGAGCGCCGCGTTGCTCATCTCCGCGGGCCGCGGCTCCGCGGGCGCGGGGCGCTGGAGGTCAAAGGGCAGCCCCGGCGACGTGGGCAGCGGCATGTTGCCGAAAACGTGCAAGTGCGGCTGGAACGGCAGCGCGCCGGGCTTCGGCAGCAGCGGCTCCCAGCGCTTGTCCGTGTGCGGCTCCCAGCGCTTCTCCGGGTGCAGCGTCGGCGGGAGCGTCTTGACCAGAAGCACGTCCTTGCTCGTGGTGCCCAGCTTCAGCAGCTTGCGCTTGATGAGGCGGAGCAGCGCCGTGTCGCCGCGCCGGAACTGGCCCATGGCGTGCCGGAACTCCCACCGTCCGGGCGCCTCGCCGTCGTTCATCTTGTGGAAGCCGTACATGTTGAGCTGCCGGATAAACGACGCAATGTTGGTGTGCTTGAAGTACTGCGCGAGCACCTGGCTGAACTCCTCGCCGGGCACAAGGCAGAAGGCGTCGCCGCCGGGCGCCCACCAGATGAGGTGCCCAATGCCGCCGTCCTCCAACATGTCGTAGAGCTTGTGTATAAACACCGTCTGCGTCTTGCTCTTGCACTTGGGGCTCGCCAAAAGCGGCGTCCCGGGCTGCAGCCACGCCGGGTGGAGCTGTAGGAGGTGCGGCTGCGGAGAGCTGTGCGGGTGCGGCTGCGGCTGGAGTAGCACCGGCGGCCCGCCCTTGGGCGTGTGTGTGCGCTGCACCGCGGCGCTCGGCGGCGCTGGCGCCTGTGGGTAGTACACCATGGGTGGAAGAACGGGCTGGAGCTGCGCCTGCGCCTGGTGGTACTGCGCCTGTGTCTGGTGGTAGTTCTGCAGCGAGCCCGGTGGCTGGACGTGGCCCTGCGGCGGCGGGAGCTTGTCGTGGAGCGCCGGTGGGGGCATGATGAGATTCGGACTGTATGAAGGAGACGAACGGTGGGCCGTGGCTGCTCAGGTGGATTTCGCGCGCCGCGGCGTGGGGCCCTGGTGAAAAGTTTTAACTGCGCTAAGCCACATTGTCTGGCTCTTTACGAGTGAAACGCTGGGTCCTGCAAGCAGCCGACGTTGCGCAACGAACGATTATGCATGGAATCGCGCGCCCGCGTATATGTAGTGTCGAGCAAGTCGGTCCAATCGAGCAGCCTGCACAAACCGCGATTGTCCTTGTGACGCTGCCCGCTGACGCTGCAGTCCACTCCGACTAAGCCGCGTGGCCAAACGAGACACAATTCCGTGCTTGCTTGAAACTTCACTCGCAGCCGCAATTTGCAGCGGCACGTACAGGCTGTCCACTTCGGCTTTCTCTTGTCATTGGCTTGTCGGCTATTGGGCACATTTACGACGCAGGCCGCCAATCCGCTGTCATAAAGAGTCACATGACCCGTGGGGTTTCTTTTTCCCCATCCCTCGTCATGTGCCCCACTAAGCCCTGCGTTTCACCAGGTGCCCGTGTGATTGGATATGGCGTGCAATTCAAATGAGTCATTGACATTGTAACACTCACCAGTCGGTCATGTAGCCAATGCCACCGCCGCCATTGGCGGGCCTGTACAGCCACTACTCGCCACTCTTTTCTTTTATTAGGCGACGCACCCAACCTGGCGCTCTGCCTATCTGCACACCGCAACCCATTTTCTTTTTCTCATGAACAACAACGACAACCCGATGGAGGACTTCCGCCCCATTCTCTTCGACGCCAAGCGCGACGACGAGCGGTTGCTCCACCTCCTCCCGCGGAAAAGAAAGCGGGTGGCCAAGCTGCCCAAATTTGTCCGCCGGTTCCGTCTGCGGCTGTTGCCCATCATCAGCTACCAGAAACCCCGCCTCACGCCCACGCTCCCGCCCATAAACCTCCAGCTGTTGAAGGAGATTGACTTGCACGAGATTTTGAAGAACCCGCAGCTTCGCCACGACATTATGTTTGACCCACAGCTCCAGTTCCGGCCAAACCTCGACGGCGAGCGCGGGCGCCGGAAAAAGGCCGTCATTGAAAAGTACTGGCTGGAAATGGAGGCGGAGTGCCGCCAGTTTTATACCCTGGGTCACCAGGTGAAGTTGGTGAGGCTCCCGGTGCTCTTCACCACCCTTAGAGACATTTTGCTTCTGCTCCTCCCGGTAAAGGACCGCGCGCCGGTCAACGAGATTATGGACGTGGACTTGCTCGTGCAGCCGCTCTCGCACGGTCTGTTTGACTATGTTGCGATGGCGGTGTGGCTTGGGGACGTGTTCAAGCTGCACTGTGCGCCGATGCGCGACCAGTGGGTGCTGGATATGATTAGCAAGTTCCGCCAGGCGTACGAGGAGAATCTGGTTGCCAAGTTGGTGAGCGGGCTCCGCATGGTGTTTTCCATCTTGGAGGCGATGAAGTTGGATGTGGCCAACCACCAGATTCGCATGCTCCGGCCGGTGCTCATTGACACCGCGGTGGACTTTGAAAAGGACTACTTTGACTCGCTCATTTCGCACGGCAAGATTGACATTTCCGACTCCCTTCGCTGGTTTGCCAAGTACAAGACGGGCTCGCCCCAGATGGACATGGCCACCGCCATTGTGCAGCTCCTCAGCTGCCGCAACATGGCGGCGGAGTTCCCCTCGACGCTAGCATTTGACCACACGCGCTTGGTGTTTTTGCGCGCCGACGTGCGCCAGTTGGTGTGCGTGCAGCTCTGCGTGGTGCTTTTCAAGCAGCTCTGCCACATGCACGGCGAGTCGTGCTCGCCGCAGCGGCTCCAGCGGGTGCAGGAGGAGATTGTCGCCATTGTCACCGACTACAACGGCAATGTCAAGTGGACGCGCAACGTGCAAGCCATTGCGCTCCAGTTGGTGCGCAGCGCCACGGGGGGGAAGCCGGGCGCCGCGGTGCCGCAGAAGCTGGTGGACTTTGCATACAGCTGGTTGGTGAAGCAGATTCAGCCCACGCTGGATGTGTATGGGTTGATGGAGGACAAGATGTTCCGCGAGATGTTGGCGGAGATTGCGCAGCCGGCAGCCAAGAAGGACTCTGAGTTGGGCAGCATCGCCGCCCGCGTCGCCACGTTGGTGAAATTCCACTGGAGCGTGTTTGGGGACTACTACGAGCGGCTGGAAACGGCCAGACAATGAGACAATCTAGCAGCCGCTAGAAGGCGACCGCGTCGCTGAATGACATAGTATAATGAATTAGGGTTAGCATTTACCTACTGTAGTGCGCTTGTCGCCAACGCTAAACTCGAAGCGGACAACCCTGAACAAGTGGAGCATTTTGAGGCTCGTGATTGTAAAGGCATAGTCGCACCGCACAATCTTGTCGTGGTAGAACTGGGCAATGGCCCGTTCGTCGAGCGCGAAATCGGGACTCCGAAGCAAGATTGTGCGGTCGTTGTACGCGAGCGCCATGTCCACAATGACGGGGTGCGTTCGACAGCCGCTCACTACATTCAAGTGGATTTTCAATGAAAAGTCCGGATTGTCGCATTCTTCGAAAACGGCCAATATTCCCGTTTTGTATATGTGCCGCAAAAAGCGGGCAGAAATGGCCTCCTGTTCCTGCTGCCCAATCGAAAGTGGGCTGTGGAGGCTGGTTTCCACCGCTTCACCGAGCCAGCCCACAGATTGCGCACACTTCCACTCGTAGATTTTGGAGAGATGCTCGGTGTTGGCAACCACCGTCTCCACTGGCTTGTCGGCGCAGTATTGCACAAGTTCGTGTGGCTCCATGTTTCAAGTTTGATGTTTCAGGTTGTCGCGTCTTATGCATATCTATTTGCCCTCATGCTCCTCATCAGAGGCCTCCGTGGCGATGGTGGTGGCGTACCGGCTGAACATTGTGTCCACGGTGTCCATCGTCACCGTGGACCGGACCGTGCTGTTTCTGGCCAAGTCGTGAAAAAGCCAATCATCCTTTGGCGATTCCTGCGGCGACGCCTCTCGCGACTCACGGGGTGTCTTCGCACTTGGCTTTGGGCTTGTGGAAAATGCATCGGGCGTCAAGCGGCCTTCTTCAGAAACAACGACCTGCGCAGTCTCGACTCGGCTGGACTCTTTGGGTGCGAAACTGGTGTCTTCAGACTCGGAGGAAGACGGCACTTGGGTCGAGGCGGTGGTTGTTTCAGGTGGAATCACAGCCACTTTTGGTGATTTTCGGAAAGTATCCACTAGCTTCGTTTGCGGCGTTTTTGGGGATTCCCCACCTTCCAACTCAGCGTCAATCTGAGCGAGCACGGGCTCGTGTATTGCTGGTTCGTCTTGGGGTGGCTTTGGGTGTCCCTCTTGTTGACCATACTTTTCAGGCTCTTGGTGTTCCGCAGCTCGCAGATCCTCTCGCGGCTCTTCCTTGATCTCCACCTTCTTTTGTTCCGGTGCCGCAAGCATCTCGGACGTACTTGAACTCTCAATCGGTTCGACATGGCGTCTCTCAATCGGTTCGACATGGCGCCTCACTTGCTCTTTCGGCTCCACTTCGACCTCGGGCGTCGGTTTCGTTTCCAGCTTTGCGATTTGTTCCGGCACCACTTTGGCCTTTTCCTCCCCCGTCTCTTGCTCGAGAATCTCCTCCTCCTCCTCAATCAACTCCATTCGCGCGCCCTGCTCCTCCACATTGACACCAGGCACCATGTACGTGTACCCGTCGTCGTCCTCATACCACTCTGGCCCCTGTGCCGGCGTCTCGGCGGGCAACTTGCTCAAAATCTCCAAGATCTGGTCCTGCAAGTTGGGCTTGGCCAACTTGAACGGGCGCACCAGCTCCGTGGGCTTGGTATCCGCTGGCTCCGGCTCTGGTGCCGGCTTCAGCAACACCTCGTTTCTGAGCTTGGCCGACTCGCTGCGGAGCAGCCTCACCAACTCGCTCTTGTCGATTTTCCGCTTGATATCCACCACGGGCGCCACCTTTTTCTTCTGCGCAGCCAAGACGTCGCTCACGAGGCTCAAGTTGAACCCGACAAAGAAGCCCACAATGACGCCCACAAACACCGCCATCATGGCGTAGTGGAGCAAGTGCAAAAGAAAGAAGCCGATTTTCGGCGCCAAGTACACCGCCAACTGAAGAAGCGAGTGCTCCACCGGAACGGTTGTGTCGTACGGCACATTTGCCATGGTCAAAACCGGGGTCAATGGGAGGTAGAGCAACCCAAACACCGCGGTTCGGAGGAGGAGCAAGAGCGGGAGCACTACGACGTGGTAGGGCACCAACAACACGGCCACAATTGCATATACAAGGGCCTTTAGCGGGAACACCGCCACGGCCAATGCTGGATGCATGCAGTACCAATTGTAGGGTTGTGCCAAAGAGGTTGGACCCCACCACCTGCACACAACCCATGTCCCGTCTACCTTCGAGTTTTGACGGGCAGAATGCCGACGAACTGTATGTGTCCCGTCGCTAACGCCAGAGAAATGGGTTTCCGCGAGAAACTCATATTCAAGTGCAAGCAGCAGCCGCTCGTGCCCCTCGGGATGCTCCTAACGACGGGCGCCGTGTTTATGGCTGCGAAGCTGATGAAGGAGGGCCGCAAGACGGACACGCAGAAGTACTTCCGGTTCCGTGTCGGTTTCCAGATCCTCACGATGGTGGCCATGGTGGGCGGCTCGTACTACTACGGCGAGCAGCGCCGCGAGAAGTCCCGCGAGGAAAAGCTCCGCGAGAAGGCCAAGATGCGCGAGAAGTTGTGGATCGAGGAGTTGGAGAGGCGCGACCAGATGATACAGGACCGCAAGCACCGCTTGGAGGAGTCCAAGCGGGAGCTCTTGAAGTTGGCGCTGGAGAAGCCCGAGGAGTGACTTGTGCATAGAATACATTACTATTTCGAGCGCGGCACGGGCGCCGGCGGCGGCGCCGGGAGCGGGAAATCCGGGCGCCGCTCGCGGTCGACGCGGAGGTGGCCATTCACCATGAGCAACCGCAGTCTCGGGTTCAACATGTCACGTGTGATGACATGGACGCCTGTAACGCATCAATTGTCGCAGCCAGCCAACGAGTGCCCCTTCACGTACGCGTACAACTCCTCCACCATGTCAGTAATGCCCCGCGCCTGTCCCTCTGCAAAGTTCACGCTGTTGGCGTACACCGCCAGCACCATCAGCTGCACCTTGATCATGCCCTCGCGCGCCACCAAGTCGGCAAACACGCCAAACAACGCCGGCGAGAAGTCGTTGTACCAGCGGTGGTTCCACACGAGCAAGCGGATGCACAGCTCCAAGATGCGCTCGTTGAGGTGCGACGTTGTCTTGGGCAGCTGGCCCTGCTCGCGGGCGAGCCGCGCGCGCTCCAACACGTAGAACTTGAGCATCTCGCGCTCGCTGCGCGGCGAGAACCGCCGCGCGAGCAGCTTGTCAAACGCCACGGCGCCCTCTTTGAAGTGCTTCAACCGGAACGCCACGCGGCCCAACACCTCCCACTCGAGCGGCGTGCGCTGGAACTCCATCTGCTGCGCCTGGAAGTGCACAAACTCCGCCTGCCACATGGTGTACGCCCGCAAGTCGTCGTACAAAATCAAAAACATATTGTCCAACCAGCGCTCGCAAAGCCGCTTCTTGCGATACTCCTCCTCGGGCGACGGCAGCTTCACCGCCACCGTCGACGCGTCGTCCTGGACCAGGCCCTTGCGCAGGTGCCCGCGGTCCTTTTTGATCTCCTCCGCCATGACAAACACCTTGCCGCGGTGCCGAAGAAGCGCATCCCACCCCGTCTTCACGGCAATCTCCGCCAACAAGTCGTACGCGCGCGCAAACGTCAGCTTGAGCCCCGCCGCAGGAAGCGCCGCCAACTGCGGATCGAGCGTTTTCTGCTCGAGCGTCAAGGCGCCCGCCTGCAACCCGGTAACCTCTTCCAAAACCACATCCGTGGGGCTGGGCAAGTGCAAGTCCTCGCCGCGCACGGGCACAAGCCGCCGCAACTGGAAGTGGTCCCGGTGCGTGTTCATCGGGCACGAATTGAGCGTCAAGAGCGCGTGCTCGTAGTCGCCGAGCCGCGTGTACACCAGCACGAGCAACGCCCACGCGCGAAAGTCGCTCGGCGCCGCCTTGACGGCGCTCTGCGCCAAGTGGAGCGCCAAGTCCAGCCGGCCCTTGTCCAAGAGAAAGTGGCCCTGCAAAATGAGCATCTCGGGGTCGCGCGGGTGCTGCTCCACCGCCAGCGTCATGACGCGCACGGCCTCTACCTCCTCGTCCTTCATGAGAAGCAACCGCGCCGTCAAGGTGGCCACCGCGGGGTCCCGCTCCTGCAACCGCTGCAACACCTCGTGCGCCTCGGCATACAACTGCGTCAACTCGACGCACTTGAAAAAGGCCTCCACGAGGTAATTGTACACGAGCGTCGGCGTGAGCAGCTCCACGCCGCAGCCGAGCCGCGGGCCCTTGAAAAACAACTTTTCAAACCCGTGCAAAAACTGCACCGCCTGCTCGCGGAAAAGACCATACTCGCGCCGAATCTCAACCAACCCGCCCACCTTGTTGGCGTCGTCGTCGTCCAGCTCCAAGAGACTGCGCACAACGCCGCACACAAACGTCTCCATCCAGAGCGCCTCGGTGCCCTCCGCCAACTTGCCGTCCGCCGCAACCACTTGCGTCTCGAATTGGCCCGGAATGTGCACCGTGACGCGCATGTCCGTCCGCGAAAAGGCGTTCCACGTGCAATACGTGAGCTCGGGCACCTTGAAGTGCTTCTTTTCGCCAAACCACACCTGGCCCTTGGTGAGGAGGTTCGCGAGGCTCTGGAGATGCGCGGCAATCAGCGCCAGGTTCAGCGTGTCGACGCCTGTGTAGTAGAGAAAGGTGCTCAGATCGGGCTTCTTTGCCGTGGGGCTCACCTTGTGTATGTTGCACAAGTCCGCAGGGCCGACATCCGAAAACAGGTGGAGCCGGCTCGTGCGCTCCACAACGGAGAAGCCAATGTACTCCTCCCGCACTCTATTGTTAGTTATTGTCGTACATACTCGGGGAGCAGCGTTAGTGTTTTGGTGAGCATGCAGGAGGACACCCACCCGCCAACAAGTGGCTGTGCATCCAATTTCAAGCAAACCGCTGGGCTGTAGGAAAAGGCGAAAACTGATAAAGTCTCATCCAAAATACCCTCACGCCTTGCGGCGCTTCTGCTGGAGGTCCTCGTACTCCTCCTCCAACGAGTCCCAGTCGCGCGCCGTGAGACAGTACTTTTCCGGGGGCAAGTTGAGGCCCCATTTGGGAATCACAGGCGGGAGCGGCTTGGCGTTGCGCTCGTGGGCCAACTCCATCATGAGCTCCTTGGGAGGCGTGGGTTTGAACTGGTAGTTGGTTTTCGCAGCAATGGCTAGGCGAATGTCGTCCGTGTTGACGCTGTTGGTTGCGGCGCTGCCCGCAGAGCGCGCGTGCTCATTGTACGTGAAGGCATCCTTGAGCACCGACGTTGTGTACCTGTGGGCAAAGTCCATGAGCTGGAGGGGCACGTGGTCCTGGTAGCTGTGGATGTTCTGGTAGGCGAATATGAGGTGCAAGAGACGCACGTCGCGCGGCACCACGGCGCCAGCCGACTGGTTGGAGGACATTGCCGAATCACGTGACTGGGGCACAATGAAGGTGCTTGAGCGGGACGCCACGTACACGCCCGCACACGCAGCCAGCGACACGCAGCTCTACCCGTTTGGGATATTCAGCGGAGAGCAGGGCCAGGCGCTCGTCATTTTGAACACGCTGCTCGCAGCAATTGACCTCGACACGCTTTGGCACTCGGCACCAGTGCGCATATGTGCCGACGGCGGCGCCAACCGCCTCCACGAGCGCGCGAGTGACCCAAAACGGTACATTCCAGAGTACATCACCGGGGACTTGGACTCGATCGAGCCGCACGTCAGGGACTTTTACATTGCGCACGGCACCAGGGTGATTCCGCAGCACTCGCAGTACTCGTCGGACTTGATGAAGGCGCTCAAGATTGCGCTCATTGTGTCCCTGGGCCTGCAAATCGGCACCGTCGACGAGGACGACGGCCTCTCTGACGTCTTTCGATCCACAAACATACAACCAGCCACAGTGTACATTGCCGGTGGGTTGGACGGCCGCTTCGACCAGCTGTTCCAGCTGATCAACCAGCTATACGCCATGCGCGAGACGTGCCCGCAGGCCCAAATGTACTACGTGACGGCCAGCGACGTTGTGTTTTTGGCGCCCCGCGGCCGGACCTTTGTGGGCTACAAAAACAAGGCCTTCTGCAAGGAAGCTGTGCCCTCGTGCGGCTTGTTGCCGTTTAAAAACAGCACCGTGCTCAACACCGACGGGCTACGATACGACGTGCAAGACTGGCCCCTGCAGGTAGGCGGGCAGGTTTCGAGCAGCAACGGCGTCGTGGGCACCAGCGGTTTTTACATTGACTCGACAGAGGACATCATTGTCAATGTGGAAGTTTCGTGGCTGCGTTAGCCTGTACCTGGTGTACGGGTGCGAAAACATGTTCAAGCTTCTAACCCGGAGCCTCGCGAGCGCTGCGAGCGCACGGGTGCTTCTTCCGCGGCCGCTTTTCTCCGCAATGCGCCCCGCTATCCGGTGGCCGTCGGTGCCGCACGCGTGGCCGGCGTTTGACACTTTGGACACAGAAACCGACTCGATGCAGTTGGATCTGGTTATGCGCAAGAGACGCCTCAAGATGAAGAAACACAAGTTGAAGAAGCGCCGGAAGCGCGAGCGCTCGCTCAAGAAACGGCTCGGCAAGTTGTAAATAGACGCTATAACCTGTATATGATCACCTTTGTCACCGGCAACGAGAACAAGCTCCGCGAAGTCAAGGCCATCTTGGGCGCGGAGGGGAACTTGACCAACAAGTCGTTGGACCTTGAGGAGGTGCAGGGCACGATCGAGGCTGTCACGATCCACAAGGCGAAGCTGGCGGCCCAAATTGTCGGCGGGCCGGTTTTGGTGGAGGACACGTGCTTGGCCTTCAAGGCCTTCAACAGCCTCCCTGGCCCGTACATCAAGTGGTTTGTGTCGTCGATGGGATTGGACAATGTGGTGAAGATGTTGGCCGGTTTTGAGGACAAGTCGGCCCGCGCCGTGTGTACATTCGGCTACTGCCCTGGGCCTGGAGAGGAGGTGCAGTTGTTCCAGGGCGAAACGTGGGGGACAATTGTCGAGAGCCGGGGGCCAACGAGTTTTGGGTGGGACTCCATCTTCCAGCCCGACGGATACAATGAGACGTACGCCGAAATGGACAAGGCGGTGAAGAATCTGATTTCGCACAGGTTCAGGGCCTTGGAAAAGCTCAAGGTGTTCTTGGCGAGCCAGTAGGCTTAGAGAAGCACAAGTGAGAATCAGTGAACTCAAAAATGCACAAAGTGAGTAGCTGTCATGATTGGGAAAAGATAAGAAGTTCTGAACGAATGTGAGAGTTAATGATCGACGTTACGTCGTGTTAGCTGCGTCGGTTTTGATACATCGTGGAGATTGAATATGGGGTCGGGTATGACAGATTCAAAGCTACAGAGCGACTCTCGCTCCCGGGTCAAAATACATAAAGTATAAGCTCTGCATCTCTCTCAAATCACAGCCCCAATACTGTAATATGTCATAGCGGTGCTCCACCCGCATCGAATGGAATACCCTTCGAATGTGTGAATCTCGTAAATCAGGAAAATGCCCGTTCGCGTTCACGGCATTTGTAACCAGCGTCACCGCTCGTCATGATATGAGAAGTTGTTCGTGAGACTGAACCCCAAGCCAAAAATCCTGGCCCATCGTCAATCAGAAGTTGACGCATTGCGTCGATGCTTCAGAGTACCTCGATGTCACTTCAAAAATCACCTTAGCTATTCAATAAAAGACGAGGAATTGGTGCGGATAATTGAATTGACCATCCATTACTCACTCATCTGTTGTTAGCCAGTTCTCTTTTGAGGTAGTCGCCTGTCGAAAGTTTCCTCAAAACCTGCTTCTGACGCTGAAAACTATGCATGACACTTAACGTCTCGCCAGAGCTGAAAACCGTTTTAAAAGGCTGCTAGCACACAGATTGGTTGATACCGCACAAATCGGTTTTGTTCGCATATCTCTTCGATGTGCATTTTCGATTTCGAGTGTGGTGACGCAATGCAGAACAAGCACGCATGCATCACAACAACTACTTAATCATGACATTCGATACGATTTGATCACTCTGAGGTCTTAAGGCTTTCTTGAACCGACCATGCTCTAGCCGTTTGAATGCCATTTCTTGGCTTCAATGGATCTCGTTACCCCCAAATGTATTGGTTCCCGTTACCACGTCAAAATTTAATGAGATTAATCATCGTTTTTCGAGCCCCTCATCAGATCCCCATCACTTCGTCATTTATTATCGTTTGTCTGTGTACGTCATGCTCAGCTGAAGAAGCTCTTCACCTTTTCGGCAAACCCCCTCTTCTCCTTCGCTTTGCGCGATCCCTGGCTCACCACGGTGTATAAGTTGTCCTCCAGCGCATTCAGCCGTGTCTTGGACACAACATTGCCGAATCCGCCTCGTCCCACCGAGAAGGACTTATTCAGCGCCACGGCGTACAAATCCTGCGGCCCGTCGACATCTTGCAACTTGCGTGTGAACTTTGGGTTTGAGTTGTCAACCATGTTGCCGTACCCGCCGCGGCCGGTTGTGAACTTTGGTTGCGTGAGTTGTGGGGTGTTCAGCCCCTGCGGTACGAGTTTAGGCAGCTGCACCTTGGACAGCAGCTTTATGTTCCCGGCGCCGCCGCGGCCGGTCGAGTAGTACACGGGGCTCTTTGACGGTTGTATGTCGTTGGCGCTGTGGGCGTTGCCGGCGCCGCCTCGTCCCGTGGTCATGCCTTGTTCACGTGCCACATCACGTGATGTTTATGATGACTGTGGCTCATTGTGGCTCGCGGTGCCGTGGCCTACGCTGCCTATTACTCATGCCTCTATTGCTGGTGCGTTTCGCAGAAATTGCGGGGCCCCGCGCGGCGCTGCGGACTTGCCTTGCACGGCTTCTGTGCAGTCATTCAGCAACGAGTCAGCTGACTCAGAGTCACCTGGGGCGCTGTCACGGCACGCCGCACATGGGCACGCTGTGCCCAACTCGGCGCATTCGCTGCAAAAGCAGTCTGGGGAACATGCAATGGGATCGGCGCACAAGACCGCCAGCGGTGGCCGATTCAACTTTCTCCGCCGTTTCAAAATGACAAAGAAACGCCACCGCCGTTTTTCCGGTGCAGCAAATGTGGCTAGCGAGAGCCGCGACGCGCTGGTCAAGCGCACTTGACGCACGTCCATAGGAGTGATATCTCCCTTTGGCTCAAGAGAGACAAGGCTGGAAATTCGTTTAAGCAACGGCATGGCGGCTAAATGCACGTGCTCGAATTATGCAGGGACGGTTGCTTATCATAGTTGCGGGCCTGGCACGTGCTGCGCCGCATGGCGGTGCTGGAATATTCCGCCGGGCTGTGCGGTGTTGGCGTACCGGCGACTTTTCGAGCGTGAGGCTGAACAATGACTAATGGCGCTTATGCACACAATGTCAATTTGGCCGCAAGTGGAATCCTGCAAAAGAAGGCTGCAGCAATGTAGCAAGCACTGTACAGGGAGCCTAACCCGTGGACATTCGAGCATTACACTGCCCAAAACGGCTGCGGAGCCATGCAGGCCGTATTACCCCTGGACTATAAATGCGGCGCCTGCCCCCCCAGTCCTCACACAATGCAATTCTCCAACATCGCTGTTCTCGCCGTCGCTGCTTCCGCCGTCCAGGCCGCCAACTCGTCCTCGTCGTCGAGCGGCGGTGCTGCCGCTGTTCCCGCTAGCAACATCTTTGTTGGTGCGGGTGTGGCGGTCGCTGGCGCTGCTGCCTTCTTGTTGTAAACAACTGTTTATGTTGTATAATTAATGTTTGTTTGCAAAGATGTAGATGTGTAGACCTGTACAGTGGAGGTTGCTATCGGCCCGCGGGCCCGATTGCCGAGGCCACCGTTGATGTGAGCGTTTCGTGACATTTTCGTTGCGACCGTTTTGTGCCATTTTGTGCGACCGTTTTGTGCCATTTTGGCTTGCGACCGTTTTGTGTCAAAAGTCGAGCGTACATTCAAACTTCACTGCGTCAAACAATAACAACAATCGTGCGGCAAACTCGGACTGCGCCTCAGTACCGCGGTCGATTGAGCTGTACTAAATTTAGGTCCTCTGAATCATAACCGCCGGCGCTGCTGCGGGTAAATCTCTTGCTTTTCCCGATTGGGTACTTCACGCTCGCTTATCAACATGCATTGTTCATTGCTGCCTTGGGCAGACGCCGCTCTCAATCTGGAGGGCTTGGCAGCGCCCGGGCCCAATTGCATAGCTCGTCTCTTATTGTCACCAGGCCTGTAGTGCCACCAGTCAATCGCTGCTGACTCAGCGCTGGTCCCGTTAGTCACCTCATTACTCATCAAAACACGTCGGGCAAGCGCTCCACGACGTAGGCGTGGCCGCCGACGCTGAGCAACGGCACGCCCGGGATCTTGCGTATGCGGCGCTTCAAGTCGGCGTCGTTGGTGGCGACAATGAAGCACTTGTGCTGCATGACTCGGCTCACAAGGCAGTCGTCGGCGTAGGTGCCCTTGTGCGTGCACCGCACGCGCTGTATTCTCGGGTCCTTGGCCAATTTAAGTGCTATGCGGAACCGCGGGCCGAGCTTCTCCAACTCCGCCATGACGCAGTCCGTCACCATGGGGATGCACTTGGCGTAGAGACAGTCCATGAGGCCGCGCACAATGTCAATCTTCTTCTGGATGGAGAAGTTGAAGAAGTTGGTGTCGAGAAGCACCTGGTACGGCGGCTTGATGGCCTCGTTGAACTGGAAAAAGAGCGCGCTGGAGACCTGGGGCACCAGCCGCGCGAGCTCCGGGTCCGCTGCCTTGGGCTTGTCTGTGTCCTTTTTTAGGCGTGCGTCGCTGGCCTGGAGCGCTCGCTTCACGAGGGCGAACTTGCGGGTCTTTTTCGCTTTGCCCATGGCGATGAGATGTGTGCAGGCAGGGTCAGCGTCACCTCCAGCTATGTACATTACAACTTCAAAAAGCGGCCAACCATCTCGCGGTCCTCTTTCTCGCCAAGCGGCTGCTCCGCCACCACCTTCTGCCTGCGTTTCAGCACAAAGACGTTGGGGAGGTCCACCTTGGAAAACACGCCGTCAAACTCGTCGCGCGGCTTCAACCTGTCGCTGCCCTTGAGGTCCAGGTTTATCGTAAACTCCACAATGTCCTCCTTGTCGCGCTTCGCCTCCGCCTCAAACCCCGCAGGGAGCGGCGGCCAAATGAACGGCTCCTCCATGTCGATGGTCATCTTCTTGTATTGCGCGCCTCTGTAGCGGCCGTAGTCGTTGTTTGTGCGTGTGTACGGCGCGTGCAACAACTGCACCGTCACGTTTAGCGCCCGGAGCCCGTACACGTGCCAGAGGTAGTCCCTGAGGTCCATCTTGTTGAAGTTGCGCGGCACCAAAAACTTGGCTTGGTACGGCGTGTGCTTGGCGTTGGGCCGGAGGAGCCGCACCACGGCGTTGGGGAAGTAAACGGGTTTCTCGCCCACACGAAAGTGCGGCTCGCCAAGCTGCACCGCCGCCTTGAAGTTGTTGTAGTTCCGCCGCGCAATGTCGTCGCCCTTGGCGAGGAAGCGGATCGGCACGGGTTTGCCCGCTGCCTTGTAGCGGGCCTCGATTTCCAGTTTCGGCAAGAGGCTCTTCACCAGCTGGTGGAGGAGGTCTGGGCGCAGTCTGCGGAAGCCGTAGCGGGGCTTTTCGAGCACAACCTCGGACGCCTTGACGCTGGGGAACCGCGGGGCCTTGTGGCGGAGTCCCCTGACGTGGCGGAGCCCGCAAACGGCGTGGTGCATTTTCGGTGTCTGGGTGTTTGGGGTGAAAATGTTTTGGCCGTGCCAAACACCCGTGCCTCCTTTTGCAAAACCAGCGCATGGACCCCTACAACTACGACGCCCAAGTCACCCCGGAGGACTGCTGGACGGTGATCCTGGCGTTCTTCCAGGAGAAGGGCCTCGTGCTGCAGCAGCTCGACTCGTTTGACGAGTTCATCGAGCTGACGATCCAGGAGCTCGTGTGGGAGGACCTGCGGTTGATTTTGGACCAGCCCGCGCAGCACACGCTGGAGGACCAGTTCGAGAACAAGCGCTACGAGATTGAGTTTGGCAAGATTTACATCTCCAAGCCCACGCAAACAGAGGGCGACGGCACCACCCACCCCATGTTCCCGCAGGAGGCGCGGCTCCGCAACCTCACGTACTCGCTGCCCTTGTACGTGGACATGCTGAAGAAGAAGTTCAAGAGCGACGACCGCATCCGCGACGGCAGCGAGTTGCAGTGGGTCGAGGAGCGTGTGGAGGACGACCAAACCAAGGTGTTTCTCGGCAAGGTGCCCATCATGTTGCGCTCCAAGTTTTGCATGTTGCGCGACCTCAGCGAGCACGAGTTTTACGAGTTGAAGGAGTGCCCCTACGACATGGGGGGCTACTTTGTCATCAACGGCTCGGAGAAGGTGCTCATTGCGCAGGAGCGCAGCGCTGCCAATATTGTGCAAGTGTTCAAGAAGGCGGCGCCGCTGCCCGTGTCGCACGTGGCGGAGATTCGGCTGGCGCTCGAAAAGGGGTCCCGCCTCATATCGTCGATGCAGATCAAGTTGTACGGCCGCGACGACAAGGGCACGGGCCGCACGATCAAGGCGACGCTTCCGTACATCAAGGAGGACGTGCCCATTGTGATTGTGTTTCGCGCGCTCGGCGTGGTGCCCGACGGCGACATTTTGGAGCACATTTGCTACGACGCCAACGACTGGCAGATGTTGGAGATGCTCAAGCCGTGCGTCGAGGAGGGCTTCGTCATCCAGGAGCGCGAGGTGGCGCTCGACTTTATCGGCCGCCGTGGCGTGTTGGGCATCCGCCGCGAGAAGCGCATCCAGTACGCCCGCGACATTTTGCAAAAGGAGTTGTTGCCCAACATCACGCAGGAGGCCGGGTTCGAGCTGCGCAAGGCGTTTTTCCTCGGGTACATGGTGAACCGGCTCTTGCTCTGCGCCTTGGAGCGCAAGGAGCCCGACGACAGGGACCATTTCGGGAAGAAGCGGCTCGACCTCGCGGGCCCGTTGTTGGCGGGGCTCTTCCGGCTCTTGTTCAAGAAGCTCACGCGGGACATTTACACGTATATGCAGCGGTGCGTGGAGAACGACAAGGAGTTCAACTTGACGCTCGCGGTCAAGTCGCAGACCATCACCGACGGGTTGCGCTACTCGCTCGCCACGGGCAACTGGGGCGAGCAGAAGAAGGCCATGAGCGCGCGCGCCGGCGTGTCGCAGGTGCTCAACCGGTACACGTACTCGTCGACGCTCTCGCACTTGCGGCGCACCAACACCCCGATTGGGCGCGACGGCAAGATTGCCAAGCCGCGCCAGTTGCACAACACGCACTGGGGCTTGGTGTGCCCCGCCGAGACGCCCGAGGGCCAGGCGTGCGGCTTGGTGAAGAACTTGTCGTTGATGACGTGCATCAGCGTGGGCACGGCGCTGGACCCGATTCTCTACTTTTTGGAGGAGTGGGGCATGGAGCCCCTCGAGGACTACGTGCCGTCGGCGCTGCCCGACTGCACGCGCGTGTTTGTGAACGGCGTGTGGGTGGGCACCCACCGCGAGCCGGCGCAGTTGGTGGAGACGATGCGGCGCTTGCGGCGCAAGGGCGACGTGTCGCCCGAGGTGCTGATTATCCGCGACATTCGCGAGAAGGAGTTCAAGATCTTCACCGACGCTGGCCGTGTGTACCGCCCGTTGTTCATTGTTGACGACGACCCGGAGCTGGACACCAAGGGCGACTTGATGCTCCGCAAGGAGCACGTGCACCAGCTCCTCAACAGCGAGTACGACGCGTATGAGGACGGCTACCTGTGGCTGCTGCTTGTCGCCGACGGCGTGGTTGAGTATGTCGACGCCGAGGAGGAGGAGACCATCATGATTGCCATGACGCCCGAGGACTTGGCGTCCTCGAAAAGCCTCTCGGAGACGCAGCAGAAGCACTTGCAGATTGAGGAGCAGGAGTTGGACCCGGCGAAACGCATCAAGCTGACCACGTCGACCCACAGCTTCACCCACTGCGAGATCCACCCGCTGATGATTTTGGGCGTGGCTGCGCTGATTATCCCCTTCCCGGACCACAACCAGAGTCCCCGTAACACATACCAGCTGGCCATGGGCAAGCAGGCCATGGGGGTCTTTCTCACCAACTACGCCGTGCGCATGGACACCATGGCCAACATCTTGTACTACCCGCAGAAGCCCTTGGCCACCACGCGCGCCATGGAGCACCTCAAGTTCAGGGAGCTTCCCGCGGGCCAGAATGCCATTGTTGCCATTGCGTGCTACTCGGGCTACAACCAGGAGGACTCGATGATTATGAACCAGCTGTCGATTGACCGCGGCCTCTTTCGGCTGCTTTTCTTCCGCTCGTACATGGACCTCGAAAAGCGGCAGGGCATGAAGGCGCTCGAGACGTTTGAGAAGCCCCTCCGTCTGGACACGCTCCGCTTGAAGCACGGCACGTACGAGAAGTTGGACGACGACGGCTTGATTGCGCCGGGCGTGCGTGTGAGCGGCGAGGACATCATCATTGGGAAAACCACGCCGATCCCGCCCGACACGGAGGAGCTCGGGCAGCGCACGCAGTACCACACGAAGCGCGACGCGAGCACGCCGTTGCGGCTGACGGAGAGCGGCATTGTGGACCAGGTGTTGCTCACCACCAACGGCGACGGCGCCAAGTTTGTCAAGGTGCGCATGCGCACCACCAAGGTGCCGCAGATTGGCGACAAGTTTGCGTCGCGCCACGGGCAAAAGGGCACCATTGGCGTCACGTACCGCCACGAGGACATGCCCTTTAGCGCGCAGGGCATTGTGCCCGACTTGATCATCAACCCGCACGCCATCCCGTCGCGAATGACGGTGGCGCACTTGATTGAGTGCTTGTTGTCCAAGGTGTCGTCGTTGTCCGGGTTGGAGGGCGACGCCTCGCCCTTTACCGACGTGACGGCGGAGGCGGTGTCGCGGCTCTTGCGCGAGCACGGCTACCAGAGCCGTGGCTTTGAGGTGATGTACAATGGCCACACAGGGAAGAAGCTCATGGCGCAGGTGTTTTTCGGCCCGACGTACTACCAGCGGTTGCGGCACATGGTGGACGACAAGATCCACGCGCGTGCGAGAGGGCCCGTCCAGGTGCTCACGCGGCAGCCCGTGGAGGGCCGTCTGCGTGACGGCGGGTTGCGTTTCGGCGAGATGGAGCGCGACTGTATGATTGCGCACGGCGCCGCCGGGTTCTTGAAGGAGCGCTTGATGGAGGCGTCGGACGCTTTCCGCGTGCACGTCTGCGGCGTGTGTGGGTTGATGCTGGTGGTGGCCAACTTGAAGAAGAACCAGTTTGAGTGCCGCCTGTGCAAGAACAAAACCAACATTTACCAGATCCACATCCCCTACGCGGCCAAGTTGTTGTTCCAGGAGTTGATGGCGATGAACATTTCCCCGCGCCTCTACACGGAGCGTTCAAAATGATGTAAAGTACTGAATAGATGTAAACATAGTGTGACGGAATATAGTGAGTGAGGATGTGATGGGTACATAGTGAGGGTGTGATGAGTACATAGTGAGGATGTGATGATGACATAGTGAGGATGTGATGGGTACATAGTGAGGATGTGATGGATGACATGGTGAGGATGTGAGGATGTACATAGCGAATGAGACGAGACGAATGTAATAGTGAGTGAGGACAACCAATGTCAACATGGTGAGACATGAATACCACCACGTTCTATCTTCTCATCTCACCAAAACCTCAAGAACATGAAGAACGCTAAGAACATCAAGAACATCAAGAACATGAAGAACATAAAGAACATCAAGACCACTAAGAGCATCAAGAACACTAAGAACAACAAGAACACTAAGAACAATAAGAACACTAAGAACACCAAGAGCAGTAAGAACACCAAGAGCAGTAAGAACATAAACAACATCAAGAACATCATGAACACTAAGAACATCAAGAACAATAAGAACAACAAAAACACTAAGAACACTAAGAACATCAACAACATCCAGAACATCAAGAACATGAAGAGCACTAAGAACATAAAGAACATCAAGAACACTGAGAACATCAAGAACACTAAGGACATCAAGAACACCAAGAACATCAAGAACACCAAGAATACTAAGAACAACAAGAACACCAAGAACAATAAGAACACTAAGAACACTAAGAACACTAAGAACACTAAGAACATCAAGAACACTAAGAACATAAAGAACATAAAGAACACTAAGAGTATCCAGAACACTAAGGACATCAAGAACACTAAGAACACTTAGAACAATAAGAACACTAAGAACATCAAGAGCAGTAAGAAATTAAGAACACTAAGAACACTGAGAACAATAACAACACTAAGAACACCAAGAGCAGCAAGAACACTAAGAACACTAAGAACACCAAGAACACTAAGAACACTAAGAACACTAAGAACACTAAGAACACTGAGAACACTAAGAACACTAAGAACACTCGAATGTAATAGTGGTGAGGCGACTAATGCCAACATGGTGAGACATGAGCGAGACGAGACGAATGTAATAGTGGTGAGGCGACTAATGTCAACATGGTGAGACATGAGACCCCAAGTTAGTCAGCTGTATCCACCATTCAAGCCACAGCTGGGTCTTCGGAATCGGAAACTGTGTATTCCGTAACCTATATGCAATGTTCACCCAACTAGCTGCTCAAGTACCGTTTCCTGAGCTCCGCACGCTCCGCCTCGCGCTTATTGAGCTCCTCCAACCGCTGGCGCACCTCCTGCTGCTCGTCGGCAAAAGCCACCAAGTTCTGCTTGTACGGGTGCTCGTCGCCGTCAAACACCTTCAACCTGTCCATGCGCACAAGCCTGTGCTTGTTTTTCGGGATCATGCCCTTGACGGCCCGCATCAACACCTCCTTGTAGCCCTTGTTGGCAATCATCTTGTCCATGGGCACCAACTTGAGCGAGCCCGGGCGCGTTGTGTGGGACCAGTACGTCTTGTCCTTGAGCTTGTTGCCCGAGACCTTGATGTGGGCGCAGTTTGTCACAACCACGTAGTCGCCGTGGTCGCGGTTGGGCAGAAAAGTGGGTTTGTGTTTCCCCTGGAGCGTGATGGCTATGCTTGCCGCGAGGCGTCCGAGCGTGCGCGGGTCGGCGGCCACGTCCACGTGGTGCCACACGCGGGTCAAGGCTGCCGTGGCGTTGCCGATACGCTGGGACATTTTTCACTTTTTGCGCACTGCACACAGTATGTTCTTTTTGAAAGACTTGACGTTGAACTTGACGCTACATCCGCTGTACTTTGGCCCGCAGATGGACCAGTACCTCCGCGACAAGCTCCTCAGCGACGTGGAGGGAACGTGCACGGGCCAGTTTGGCTACATCGTGTGCGTCTTGGACTGCATGAATATAGATGTCGGCAAGGGCAAGGTGGTGCCGTCCAGCGGCATGGCCGAGTTCGAGGTCAAGTACCGCGCCGTCGTGTGGAAGCCCTTCAAGGGCGAGGTGGTGGACGCCGTGGTGTCGACCGTGAACAAGATGGGCTTTTTCGCCGACGTGGGGCCCCTTTCGGTTTTCGTGTCGACGCACTTGATTCTGTCCGAGATGAAGTTCAACCCGCTGGCGAACCCGCCCGCGTACTCGCTGGCGGACGAGACCATCGAGAAGGGCCTGCGTGTGCGCTTGAAGATTGTCGGCACCAGAACCGACGTGAATGAGATTTACGCCATTGGCAGCATAAAAGAGGACTACTTGGGACCCAGTCCGTTGTGATGTTGAGCGGACGAGACGGCTTGGTCGCCGACTCCCGTAGCCAGCAGTGCTGGAATGTACGCATAGAGGGTGCTGTAGGTCTGTATTACGGCTGCGCCGCCTTGGCGGCCCGCTTGTTCCACGTGCGCTCGGCGCCCAGGAGCTGCCGCTTGTGGCTGGTCTCGATCAGCATGCTCTCCACCTGGCCGTCGATCGAGCCCGTCGTGGCGTTGGGGTCCTGCTCGAGCTCAATGCCAAGCACGCTCTTGTTCATGAGGTCAAACGGCGACTTGGAGTAGCGCGCCTCCGCCGGCGGCGGGCGCGCCTCCTCGGCCGCCGTGTCGAACGAGAACATGGGCACAAACGGCGGGAGCTGCGCCTTGTCCTTCACCATCAGGTGGTACCACGGCTTGTCGCCGCCGGAGCACGCCATGCACAGGCAGTAGCTGGAGTTGGCGTTGGCAAAGTGCTTGATCTCCTTGTGCTGGCACTCGTGGCACTGGCACGTGGGCTTCGAGAGCGAGAGCCGGAGCGCGTCCGCGTCGTTGTAGAGACTCGACACGGGCGGGAGCGCAGGCCGCAGCTCCAGGCCCTCCTTCAGCACGCTCGCAGTGTCCTCGGGCAGCGTCAGCCGCGTGTACTGCCGCTGGATCGTGTCTATGAGCGACACGGGCCGCTCGGACTCGAGCCCGCGGGCTAGCGGTATGCTGCCCCGGAGCGGCGGCAGCCCGGTGGGCAGCGTGTGGCTGTCTCTGGCGTCGGCCCTCGCGGGCTCCTGGCTCTGCGACCGCGCAATCGACTGCACCGCGTCCACCGGAGGAAGCTCGTGTCCGTTTCTGGCCACCACCTTGAAGTTCGGGCCCAACGCGGGGCGCCGGCGGTTGGTGATGAAGATGCTGGGCTGCGGCCGCTGTGGCGGTCGGCTCGGCGGCTCCCGGGGTGTTGCTGGCTTTGGGGGTGTCAGCTGCTTTCCTGGTATTGGCTGCTTTCCCAGTTCCGGCTGCTTTCCCAGTTCCGGCTGCTTTCCTGGTATGGGCTGCTCTCCCAGTGGCTTCACGCCTTCTCTCGAGCCCGGTTCCGGTCGTATCGTGTCTGGGGTCGGCTCCTCGCGCAGGCCGCTCTCCAAGTCCGCGTTCAACATGCGCAGGAGCTCCTCGGTGTCGTCGTCGATTTCAATCACCTCGGCCGCCTCGTGCGCCGCGTGCGCGGGCGTCTCCTGCTTCACCGGGCGCTCGGCGTCGCTCTCGTCGCTGATGGACAAGACCTCAATCTCGTCGTCGTCGTCGTCGTCGTCCTCGACGGGCTCCTTGGCCAGCCACGAGCCGTCTGTTTTGATCACCACCTCGTCCACCTTCGGGTCTGTGCGCGCCAAAATGTCCGTGAGGTACTCGCTCACCGCCAACGTGCCCGGGTCCACCACCTTCAGGCACACGGGGCACACCCACAGCGGGATGCGCTCTTGCATGGTGAGGAAGGACGCGGCGTCGAAGCACTGGATGTGCTCGCAATCGCGCAGCTTGATCGGCACCTTGATGCGGGCGTACGTGAGCGGGCACCGGAGCAGGAGCACCGTGTCCTCCAGCTCAATCTCGTCGTCCTGGAAGTCCACGATGGCCTGCCGCGTCACCAGCGCCGCGATTGCGGGCCGCGCGCGCACCGCCGCCACCACCGTTTCCGGCGCATGCACCTGGGCCACGTACACGTACAAGAGGTACTGCTCGGCGGCGTCCCAGTACACCAAGTTCACCGTGAAGGGCTTGTGCACGTTTTTGATGTAGTCCGTGAGGTCCGCGGGCCGCAGCGTGCCCGGCTTGCCCTTGAGGCCCTTGACGTACTGCTTGGTGTGGGTGCCGTCCACGTGTATCTCCACGGGCGGGAACGCCACGGGCGCACGCAGCGGCTCGGGCGTCAGCGAGAGGCCCGAGAAGAGAAGCACCCGCATCTTTTCTTGTTTGAGCGCCTCCAACTCCTGCGGGCCCAACGCCACGGTCACGTTGCACACGTTGCGGCCCTTCAGCGGCTGGAGCACCTGCGGGAAGCCCTTCACCATGCGATGTAGGCTGTAGAAAAGCGTCAGCTCAAAGAGGAGCATCGGGCCCTGGTACACCTCGCGCGGCGACAACTGCCGGAGCTGGGTGCGCATGCCGTCCACGTCTATTAGCCCCAGGTGGAGCGCGTTGTAGAGGGTCTGGAACTCCGGCACGGGGTCGTTGTTGAGCATCTTGAGGATCGTGATGCGGGTCGCGAGGAGCTTGACGTTCTCCCCGGCTGCAAACCACGTTCTGCTGTACGCGGCGATGCGGTCTATGATGTCGGCCTTTTTCCCAGACGTGCCGACGCCCACCAGCCGCCCGAGCGACTTGAGCTGCGGCACCTTCAAGTGGCCTAGCACCGTCAAGGTGTTTTCGAGTTCAGCCTGGGTGATCATGCAGGAGCAATGGAGATGCCATTCATGTATTACATGCGCTCCACGGGCGTCAACCCGAGCAACGTCATGCCATTGTAAATCACCTGTCTCGCAGCAGCGTACAACGCCAAGCGCGCCGCAGCAACGTCCTCCTCCTGCCGCGCAACCCACAAAATGTCGTAGCACAGCGACACCGTGTGGGTCAAGTTGAAGAGGTACGTCACCACCGTCGACGGCTCCAGCGCCTTGAGCGCCTTCTTGAGAATGTCGGGGTACTGCGCGAGCTTGCGCACCAACGCCACCGCGCACGGCTCCGTCAAAAGCGAAAAGTCCGCCGCCAAAAGCTTCTCCTCGCTAATGTCTGCCTTGCGCATCATGCTGCTCAACCGCGAGTGCGCGTACTGGAGGTACGGGCCAGTGTCGCCCTCAAACGAAAGCATGCGGTCCCAGCTGAAGGAGTAGTTGTTGATGCGCTTGGCTTGCATGTCCTGAATCATCACCGCGCTGATGCCCACGAGATCCGCCACCTTCTCGGGCTCGGGGATCTGCGCATACTTCTCCGCGTTGCGCTTCATCACCTCGTGCATCTTGTCGCGCGTCTCCTCGAGAATGGTGTCCAAAAACACAACCGTGCCCTTGCGGGTCGACATGCCCAACACCATGCCAAAGTTGATGTGCTCGAGCGTCGTGGCCCACTCGAACCCCAGCTGCTTGAGAATCTCGAAAAACTGCGCCACGTGGAGGTCCTGCTGCAGCGCAATCACATACACCATCTTGTCAAACTTGTACTCCTCGTACCGCCGGCGCGCCTCGCCCACGTCGCGCGTGAGGTAGAGCGACGTGCCGTCGCTCTTCTCCACAAGACACTTGCCCAACTTCTTGTTGAACTTGGTCAAGTCAATGAGCTTGGCGCCGCGGTCCACGTGGACAAGCCCTTTCTGCTCAAAAAGCTCAGTCACCTCCTTCATCGACTCCTTCAGCACCTGCGACTCCCCCAGGTAGTTGTCGTACTTGATGTTGAGCCGCCCGTACGTGCCAATGTACTTCTCAATCGACAAGTCCCGGAAACGGCGCCACACCTTGAGCGCCTCCTCGTCGCCATCTTCCATGCGCTTGAAGTACGCACGCGCAGACGCATTCACGCCGTCCTCCTTCTCGCCCTCCTCGGAAATGTCCTTGTTGATCTTGACGTAAACGTCAAAGAGATGGTTGATGGGGTCCTTCTGGAGAAGCTCCTCGTCGCCGTATTTGTTGAAACCCACCGCCAAAAGACCAAACTGCTTGCCCCAGTCGCCAAGGTAGTTCACCCGCGTGACGCTCCACCCGAGCTTCTCGTACAAATTGCTGAGGAAACCGCCAATGATGGTCAGGCGAAGGTGGCCCGCGTGGAAGGGCTTGGCAATGTTGGGCGACGAAAACTCAACCACAACCTTCTTGCCAACCCCAAGGGGAACGTACCCGTAGTCGGTTTTCTTCGTCAATGCCAGTTTGATCACCAAGTTGTAGAGTTTCTGGTGGTTGAAGAAAAACTTGATGAACATGCCCTCTGCGGCAACCTCCTCGAGAAAGCCGCCCTTTTCAAAGGCCTCGGCAATCTCCACGGCCTTGGCCTTGCCGTCGGTGCCCTTTGGGAAGCGCAAGCGGGGGAGGGGCACGAGAATATCGCCCTTTTCGAGAATCGATGGGGTGTCCAATGCCGGAATGATCACCTCGGGAGCGATGCCCGTGATTCTATTGAGCTCTGTCGTGATGTAGTTGCGCATGACGTCAGCGACGTTGTGCTCTGGGTTGAGCCCAGGGTAGGCGTTTTTGAGGCCAAGGGCAGACATGGATTGGGTTAGAGACATGAGGATTTTTTTCATGCAGGAGATCTTCATACCAGATTGACACGGGAAACAAGCGAGAGGGATTTGAAAAAGTGGAGTTGGGACGGTTTCGAAGCGCACTGCATAAACAATTGCTGCAAAAAGTGGCGGGCACCGTCAATGCAGTGTCTACATTGCCCATTTAGCCGATTGAGTAGCGAGTGTTTTCGTCATGGAGTTAGACCCGTGCACCATATGGAAGATCTTGGCCAGACGCTCCGGGAGATGGGCTTCTCCCGCGAACAGGCGGACGAGGCCTTGAGAGCCACCGACGGAGACGTCGGAAAGGCAATTGCGTATTTATTGGGCGAGGAGCAAGGAACCGCAGAGGCCCCCATCACCGTGTCTGAAACCGTTGAGTTGAAGAGCGAGATGAACTTTATAGACGACTTGGTGCCTGCGCGGGAGGAGAAGGAGGAGCCAATTGAGATCCCCCACGAGGCCGACGAGTGGGAGCGGTCGCAAAAATGGTCGCAGGATTGGAACTCCAAATGGGAAAATGGCGAGCTGCAAGAAAAGTGGGCCGTTGCCCGTTTCGCCAGCGACGACTCTGGAAGCGACCGCAACATGTACCGCCACAACGAGTACAGCAGCGACGAGTCCGGCGACGTGGCGTTGCTCGAGACCAACGAGGAGCTGTACTTTGGGAAAAATGAAAAGACGTCAGAGGACGAGTTCCCCGTTGTGGTGAGCTTGAAGGTGCACCGGTACTGGGTGCCGTTGGTGACGATTTTGGCGCACTACCCGCCGTTTGCCGCGGCTGTGCTCGAGTCAAGTGAGCCCGAGCCAGACAAGCAGAACAGCGACTCTGAGACGGAGGATGCGCAAGGCCAGGTCACGAGCACAGGCGACGAGTTCAAGGACGAGATGCGCCGCGTCGTGGCGTTTATCCGGGACTTTGACGCACAAGACAAGCGGTACATTGTTGCGGACGGCATCGTGGACGATGACTCGCACGATGACGACGAGGAGGCCGTGGGGGCTGTGTACGAGCGCATGATGACGCACTTTCCGCAGCTCCGGCCCTTGCTTTTGCTGCACGTCGAGAGCACCATCACGGAAACCGCCAGCGAGCGGGTGTCGACGCTCGGCATCGACTGCGGCGACGCGCGCAAGAGTTTCTACCGCCTGGTTGCGGAGCTCTTCTGGGAGGCCGATCTCGCGCACGTTGGCGGCGTGCGCTACGTTGAGGTGGCGCCCATTGTGACGTTTACCGTGGAGAACTACCACTCGTTTGCGCCGCCCGAGCACTTCTCGCCCGAGGTGTTTACGAGCGTGGCGGTGGAGACAATACAGCAGGAGCGGCTGGCTGTGCTTGCCGCGTCGAGGGACCAGGCGTCGCTCAATGCGCGGTTGAGTTCTTTGACGTTTTTCGAGGGGAAAAGGGTGGAGCCGATGCTCAGACAGGCGGCGCAGGCCATGGCAAGGGAGACGAGCGAAGAAACGACGGACGAAGAGACTGGGCCGGCTGCCGACATTGTGCGGGCTGCGGGGCTTATAAAGGCGGCCAGCGAAGATGCCCTCCGAAAGCGCAACGAGGCGTTTGAGTTGGCCAAGGGCGCCGAGTTCGATCTGTTTGAAAACACCATTGCGGCGCACAATCTCAAGCGGTACGTCTTGGCCGGCGTGGCCAGCGGGTCTGTGTTTTACGTGCGTGCAGACAATGGCTGGGTGTCACAGGGCACGCTCCATCTGTTTGAGGATGTGTGTGCGAGTGTGAATGCGGCGCGGCGCCCCGTGGCGGTTATCTACGTGGACACTACAATTGGGCACGAGAGCTAATTCGATTGGGTCTTGGCGTTTGTGCGCTCCTGCACTCTCCGCTTTTTATGAGGACGTGGTTTGGGCTCCTTGTGCGCAACCGCCGCGTTCACCTTTTAGCGGGCCTCGTGGCGCTCTTCTTTGTGGCCTTCTCCGGGCACCACGCGCTCCAGCGGGGCGGCATATATGTGGGGTACGACGAGCCGCAGTTCCAGTACAAGACGGTGGTTGCAACCATCAATGACAATTTTTTCGTCACAGACGTCAAGGTGCAGCGGTGTCTCCGCGGCTTCACGTGCGACCCGCCGCTGCTGGCGCTGCGCTCGTGGCACCAGCACCGCCCGCGGCTCAATTTGTTCCTGGGGTTTTCCTTTTTCCACTACTACTTGAGTCACGAGCTCACGCACGGCAACGACGCGCCGCGTTTCGTGAGCGACGTGCGTTTCTCAGCGCTGCAGAACCCGCCGTACCCGCCCAAGGAGCTGCAGGTGGCTACCCAAAAGATTAGCTCGGGCGCCTATCTTCACGTGTACTACACCAACACGCAGGACCCCGACGCAAAGTATGTGCGGGACTTGATGGTGTTGTACGGCGGGCTGGACTTGAAGGACGGGCGGCCGCACTGGGAGTTCCAGGAGGCGCCCGTGACGTTGCCGGTGGTGCAAACCGTTCCTGCGCACTTGACGCTCTTGAAGATCTCCGTCAATGAGGAGATGGACATTTTGAGCAAGGAGCTGGTGTTTGACCTGGTGTACAAGAAAAACGAGGTGATTGCGCTCGTGGAGCCAAAATTCAAGTTTTTGCAAATCTCCGACTTGCACTACGGCCAGGACGCCGGCTTGTGCGACGACACAGAGTGCAAGCTCGACCAAACCACGGTGCAGTTCATCAACGACGTGCTCAACGAGGAGAACGACGTGCGCTTTGTCATCATCTCCGGGGACATGATTGACATTGAGCGCGTCAAGCACTTTCCCTCGGCGGCGCTCAAGGCGCTCCTGCCCTTTTTGGAGCGCAAGATCCCCTTTGTGTTTTTGTTTGGCGACCTGGACTACGTGCACGACCCGCTGGACCCCATGAGCAAGGCCAGCGTGCTCCAGTTCATTTCGCTGTTGCCGCTATGTTACAACCAGGACCGCCGGATGCGCGTGGGCGGCCTCACCAACGGCAACATCAAGATTATCCGCGTGGACCCGCACGCCGAGCAGAACCACGAGCTGTTGGACATTGGCAGCCCGCTGGCCATCATCACGTACCTCGATCTGGAGCGCGGCGAGATGCACTCGTCGCACTCCAAGTACTTGTACCGCATCACGAGCGAGCTCGACGAGCGTGTGCGGCGGTTGCTCTTCTTTCACCACCCGCTCCCAAACTTCCGCCCGCTCAAGGCGTTCAAGATGATTGGTGAGTACAACGAGAAGCACCCGCTCGCGCTCAGCACCGAGGCGGAGTTCCTCGAGGACGTGCGCCGCGCCAAGTACGCCGTGGTTGGCGTGGGCCACGAGCACACCAACGACGGGTGCATCTGGGACGAGGTGGAGAATGGCGAAAAGGTGATTTTGTGCTACACGGGCGCCGCGGGCGAGCTGGCCAAGACCGCCAACATGAGCGGCTTCAAGCGGCGGTTGCGTGTGTTTGAGCTCGACTTTGACCACGACCGCTTGTTGAGCTGGAAGCGCGTGATGCCCAAGGAGGCCATCGACCCGCAGTCCATCTACGACTACTCCGACGTGTGAGCACAGCACACAACGATGCACGATTAATCAAGGCTGCGTGCCAAGCCATCACATACATTCCTGTAAACCAATCACCACCACTTCTTCTCATCCCTGTGCACCAAATTCTCCGCCGCCGCCGCCACATTCGCCAACGACGACAGAACCGAGGGCTTGTCGACAACGTCGTAGTCGTCCAAGTCCTCCGTTTTGCGCGCGGGTTCCGCCGCTCGACTCGGGAGAAACCGCGTAAACGACGTGTACGTCGAGTACGCCTGCATTGCCTGCAGCAGCGGGCCCCACTTGCCGAAATTGGCGGCATAGTGCTCCAAGTTGGCATTCACCGTCTCGAGCTGGCCCTCCATAAACGGCTTGGCGAGGCTGTAGTACACCAATCCCGCGCCCTTGGATGAAAAGCGGCTCCACACGGCAACCAAGTCCGTGTGAGAGAGCGCACGTGCGCCAATTGTGTTGCTCACCTGGAAAATGGGAAAGAGCAACCAGAGCGAGAGCGCCAAGCGGCCCGAGGAGTAGAAAGGCAAGTACGAGACAAAGAGAAACTTGTCCAAAACCAGCTCAACCACCGAGATGGACCCGTGCACAATCCAGTAAACCACCCACATTTGCACAATGAGGAGGTGCGAGCTCAAGAAATCCTCCTCCGGGTTGCCCTCGGTGGCTCTCTTGAGCATTGTGCCGAGGGGGATGGAAACGCCACCGACACTGACCGAGGAGGCGGTGGCCTTGGTTGCAACTCGCGAGTACGTTTCGTACGCCTTGAAAGTGGCGAAAATGGGGTACACGGAGGCAACGAGCCAGCTGCCGTTAGCGAGAATTGACGTACTTGATGGCGCTAAAGAGTCCAAACATGAATGATAAGTGCGAGGCCCTGCAGGCTCATGTGGGGGTCAGACGTCAGGTGGCGCGTCACGTGGCAACGGTGTAGATTATCGCGGTTGCGTTCCACTAGACAATGCGCCTGCAGCCAAGCCGTTCCATGTGCCGAAGCCACACTTGTGGGCACGTGCACAACCGCCCTCGCCGGCACCGGTTTCCGCAGCCAATCGCTTCCATGTGCAGTACTCTTTAATGTCCCACCAGTACCAGTTCAACGTGGCAATGTCCTGCTCCGGCTGCTCCAATGCCGTCTCCAAGGCGTTGGGGCGCTTGGACGGCGTGCAGGACACGAAGATCTCCTTGGAAACGCAAACCGTTGACGTAACCACCGCCCAAAACGTCGACTACGACACGGTGCTCAGCACAATCTCCAAAACAGGGAAGAAGGTCCACAGCGGCAAGGTTGTCGCCTAGTGCGCGCGGCGAATCTCCTCAATCTCGCGCGTGCACCGCTCCCGGAGATCCGACGGAACAAATAAACTGTGAATCACCTTGATTAGCTCCTCCGTAGAAAAGTCGAAAAGCTCGCCTTGGTAAAAGTAGTCCATGATGTCCCTGAGGTGGTTGCTCACGAGAAATTGCGCTTGTATGCTTTTGTTGTACAATGGGAGGCTCTCCAGCGATTTGCCAAGGCGCACAGCAACTCTGCTTTGAAGCGCCCGCAACTCGTCGAAAAGAAGACCAAAACTTTCGCTCTGGCTGCTGGTGATGACATCCGACTCCACAACCTGGCCGATTGCGTCAGCACTGAGGGCATTGAGGTTCTTGAGAAGTAGCTCGCTGAAGCGCTGCTCGTTTGTTGACTTCAATTCCCGCTGGAACAACGCATCGAATTGGGTTTCCGCGTCCTTGACCGCGTCATGCACTGTTTCGGGAACGTCCAAGTCGTAGTGGAGCGTGACATTGAGAGTCAGCTCAACGAGGTCCCACTCCCTCGTTGCAAACAGCGCCAAAAGCGGATTCTGCTCAAAATCATTGAGAAAGATGAACAGGTTAGTGAGGGAAGGATACGAAATGAGCGCCAAGGCACCAATGGCCTCCACCAACAAAGAAGGGTCGCTGTTTTTCGTGTCGTAGGAAAAGTCAAACAAGAGCGAGCCATACTCGTCAGCGAGCGCGCTGGTGACGACATTGTACGACTCTGTTTTCGTTTCGATCTCAAAGTCGGTCTTCATTTCAGGTGCTGGATGCTCTTGGGCTTCGAGCACAGGCTGAGCGATGTGTGAACCCTCTTTGGCATTGGGTATAGACATCGCGCTTTGCACGTCTGAGTCCCAGTCCCAGCCATCGTCTTTTGTGCCCCAATCGTCCACATCCTTCTCCGTCTCTTTTTCCGTCCACCCCTTTTGGTCTTCACTCTTCTCTCCAATTTGCTCGGCTGACTGCCATGCGTCCTGCTCCCAGTTGTTGTCGCTCCATTTGTCGGATTCCTCATCTTCCGACCACGCTTGGTTCCAGTCATCATGCGTTTCGGGTACTGTTTCGGCTTGGGCTCCAGAAACCTTGGGTGTCTCGTGAATTTGCGCTGGTAGCGGCACCACAGTCACTTTTGGACGCCGAACTTCCACTTGCCGCTCAACGGCCACCACCTTGACGTTTTTGACTTTCTCATCGAAATTCTCGAATACCCGCCTCGCCTTTTCAATGTACTGATCTGTGACGTGGGCAACATGCAACTTTTCAATGCTCTCCTGCAAGTTGTCCCCTAGAAGCTGTCTAATGGGCATGGTCCAATTTGACGCCCCAACCAAGGAGAGCACCCGCTTCAACTCGGCCTCGAAACCGCCGGCCATAAACACGTCAATGTGGTCAGAAAGCACCTGCACCAAGCTGTTGGAGATCGCCGTCGCGTAGTAGTTTTTGAAGTTCTGATTGTCGAGCATATTCACAAACGTGACAAAGGCCGTCACGGAAGAAAAGTAGGAATGTGACAAAAACGGCTGCGTCGGCGGCACGAGTCTAAGCTCGCACAGTTCGTCATTGAGCTCAATGTGGTTGCGTTTTGCTATGAGTGGGCGAAGAAACGCTTCGTCCCACACCTTTTTGTAGTTGTTCAAGACGTCGGAAACGTCGCTGGAGCCTGTGAACTCCTCAAAGTCAGCGATGATGCCACCCAACTCGTGAATGGTCATGGGCACGCCGTTCGTCTCTGTGCTGTACTGTATTCTTGTGCCATCCACATGTCGGCCTAGCGCCGTCTTCAATTCGCCCGTGAAATCGGCAACAAGGTCCTTGTAGGCCACCTTCAAAGGGAGCTGAATGGCCAAGTCGCTACTGATGTTTTCAACCTTTTCATGTAGCTTCTTTATACCCTCAAGGACGCTCCTGAGCCCCTCCTTGTCGCCGTGCCCTAGCGACGCCTTGATTTCGTGTATCAACGCGTTCGCCACCCACAAGGCGTGGAGGTGGTCGCTCGCGAGCTGCGCATTGTGCATCTGCTGCTGGATCTCAAGGTGCAGCATATTCCCTTTTTCGGCCGCGGGCGGCACCAAAAGCGGGTCGCCTGCGATGCGCAACGCACACGACTGCTCCAATTGAGCGATTTCGGCGCACACGGCCTGCAACTGGCCAGCGTGGCGGGCCAACTCGGCGCCAACCGACATGTTATTTGCAGGATACACACTCACATGACATCCTCGCTAATGTCGTCGTCCATATACTCGTCATCCTTGTTCATGCGGTAAATCAGCATCGCCATGCTCGTGAAGCTCAACAAGTTCATAAAGTGTTGCGGCACGGGAAGCCTGTAGAGCTCAATGGCGTTAAACACCAAGTCCAAGAAGTTGCCCACGAGCTCAATCTTGAGCATCATCTTGTCGAAGCGCAAGTCCTTCAACACCTTCTCGTAGCGCTTCTCGATGTTGTCGTCGGTGTGCTGCAAGAGCTTGGCGTTGGCGTTGGTGCGCAAGATACCCAATTCGGTCAACACCTTGTTCTCCTTGCGGCGCACGTTGCGGAACTGGCTCAACGTCTTGCGGATCAAGAAAAGCAACACCAACACCCACATGCGGTTTGTGTGCTTGAGTAGCGCCGCGAGCTTCGGCGGGAACATGGGCATTCGGGAAAATATGTGCATCGTGTCTAGCAAGTTGGCGAGCGACTCCAAGATCGCCACAATCACCAGCTCAATGTGTTTGAACAGCCACGTGCGCGTTTGCGTGCGGCGTTTGCGCAAAACTGGCGGTTTTTCCGGCTTGGGGAGCTGGAACTTGTGGAAAAGCGGCGGGTAGAGCGGCGCGGGGAGCGGCGGCTGGCGTGTGTTGTGCTGTAGTTCTAGAAGCGCCTTGTACTTCTGCGCGCTTACCGTTGGATTACCGTTTCTGTACTCTTTTTTGACAATGTCCAAGAGTTCCTCCACGAGCTGTTGCCGGTGTGTGGAGCGGTCCATGTGCATGCAGGTGCCGAGGTCCCAAATGCCATTTCCAAAATCACCTTCACTTTCGACTTGAAACCTTTGTTTAGTTTTGAATATTAATCAGCCTACCTCGTTGCGGAAATCAAGGCCAGGAGCTTGCGAAACTGGTCCGGCCCGCCGCTGCTGTTCACCATTTGCGCCAACTTCTCGTGTTCCAGCACGCACTCAATCTTGTCTCCCACGCGGATCTTGACACCGGCAACATCGAAAACCTCGCCCTCCTGCTGCACCACGAGCCCGTCGCGGCAAAATTTGGAAAAGAGGTCAATGCCCGCACGCACCTTTTCCGCAGCCTCTCTCTCGCTCGTCTCTCGCAGGCCAAGGGCCTCAGCGTCCTCAATCTTTTGGCTCAGCACGCTCAACTTGTCCTTGGCTTCGTCCACCTGCGCCTCGACGGCGCGCAAATGGGTCGTTTCCTCGTCCAAAAGACCTTTGACGATGCCCACCATCGCCTCAGGGTCCCGCTCCCCAAGCATCCGACGCATGTTGTACGTGTCCTTGAAAGTTTCGTTTTCCAGCTGCATGAACTGAGCCAATTGCTCCTCCAAACCCATTCCTGTTTTCTGCATTGCCTCGAACTCAGCGAGCTTTGTCTCGTAGCGCTCGTTGAGCGAAACCACGTCGAGCGCAGTTTGGCGGCTCTCTTCAAGGACATTGCCCACGTACGTTTTGAGCAGCTTGAGCCGCAGCTTGAGCTGGTCGTTTTCGGCACGGATAATCTCCACGTCGGCAGACCGAATAGGCGTGTCGACGCCGAGCTGCCGGAGAAACTTGTCTCGGCTCTCCTGTTGGAGGTACTGGAACTTGAGTTCCTTCAGCTGCGCCTTGAGCGCTGCAATGACGTCTTGCATGGCCCCGGGATCCGCAACTTTCGTCTCGGCCCCGGCCATGAATTCCTCGTACTGCTCCTGGGCCTGATTTAGAGTGATGGCCTCCGTCATACTGTATGAAGTAAACAGTCGTTCACGTGAGGAATGTATGTTTGCCTCAGCCGAAGCTGTAAATCAGTCGCGATCTCCACAGATGTCAAACATTACTGTTAAATCCGATTTTATGACGAGTCGATAAATACACCAACTTGCGCGAACTTTTTATACACTTTCGCAAAGTTTTTTGGAATTTATCAAAAAGCGGAAAATGTGAACTTTGAACTCACTTGTTGAGGCTGAAAGAACGGCTCCTAGTACTTCATCTCCCCTTCTCATTCATTAAATGCCCCCCCAACTATCCTGGTTCTTCCGAAGACAATCTAATACATCTCCTGCTGTACACATACATTATCTACGATGCAAACTTGGAGAGCTGCGCCGAGAGGGTGTCGGGAATCTCGACCGCCTCGTGCTCGTCCACGGGCTTCACCAGCGCGCGCTCCTTCTCCGCCGCCTCCTCGGCCTCCTCGGCGGCCTTTTGCGACGGCGTCATGACAAAATCAGCAAAGTTAATTCTAGAGCGGGTCTCCTCCTCGGCCGTCTCGTTCCACTCTGCGAGCTCCTTGGCGTGCTCGCGCTCAATGGCAAACTGCACTGCCTCAAGCACATTCTCGCACAAGTGCTTGGGCTTGTACTTGGGCACGGTGCCGTCCTGGTACACGCCCGTCTTGACCAAAATGCTGAACCACGAGCCGTCGTGCGAGTTGGCAAAGCGGATATCCAGCTCGGGCGTGTCGCCGACAAAGTACACCGTGCTGGCGGGCGGCAACTGCAACGTAATCTTGTCCTGCAACAGCAAGTCGCCCATCTTGTCCAACGCCGTGTCGTCGTCCTCGCCGTCCGAGTACGAGCCGCTCTCCAATTTGGCCTGGTTGATGAATTCGGTGCCGTCCTCGCCCACCAAAATGTCCGCCGAGCTGGCGTCCGGGTCGTTGACGCTCAACTTTTTGAGGTGCTCGTCCAACATGCCCTGCCGCCACTTGCTCAACACCTTGTTGGCAAAGCGGAACGTGCCCACCTGCGGCTTACCAAAACGGTGCACCTTGAGCTCCTTGCCCGTGTGCTCGCGGTACAAGGCGGCAATCAGCACCTGCAACGCACCCATGCCGTACCGCAGCAACTTGTAGTTGGTGGCCCAAATGAAGTCCAGGTGCGCAAAGTAAATCTCGGGGCCCTCGTCATACGTCTTCAGCTCGGTGCCCATGACGCCCTTGACACTGAGCAAGAGCTCCAAAATGATTTGCTGATCCGCGGCCCAGTTGCGCGAGTCGGCAAACACCATGATGGCGTCGATTGAGATTTTGGAAAAATCAACGTTTTCCTTGCAGCTCACCTTCTCCTCCTCGGTCAAGTCGTGGTAGGGCGACACGGCCGGGTTCCACTTGAGAATGTCCAACGGCGTGTACACGTTTTTGAACCCGTACAGCTCGGCAACGTGCCGGCACACATTGCCTACGCCGCCCACAACCAAGACATTGGTGTACTTTGGCACGAGATCGCGCATCGGCGTGTGGCCCTGGATGATTTGGTCCACTCTAATCTCCGTCTGCAAGCGCTTGGAAAGGTCCTCGGCCCGGACTTTCTCGGGCTTGCCGCCACCGTTGGTGACGAAAATGGACGGCACCTTGATGTTGTACTTGTTGTGCCCATTGAGCATGCGAATCGCCTCGACAGCAGCAGGGATCGTGTCGGGCCCGCGCAAAATGACTCCGTCAATGTCGAAACAAAAGGCATACAGCGCCACACGCTCGTGGTCAATCACGCTCTTCTTTTTGCGGCGGATGATGCTCAGGTTGCGCAGCAACTTGGCGAGCGAGTCAACTTTTTTGAGGTTGGCGTTGCTGCCCTGTTTCAGAAGCAGCGTCAGCAGCGAGAGCTTGGTGAGCCCGTTCTGCCACTGATTCAAGTCCAGAAGCGAAAGCGAGGAGACGCGGTGTTTGCGGATCGCGGGCGTGAGCTCGTCTATGCCGTCATTGTTGAGGTACAGCTGAAATGCCGGCAGCTCATTTTCGGTTGTTTGGGCCATAGTTGCGTGGGTGCAGCAGCCGATATATATATGGCGCCTGCAGGCGCTGGGAGGGGCAAGTTGCGGTCACGTGTCCTCTGCCCCACCTCGCATTGTCTCACTCCGTTGGTCCCAGAGTTTGGTCCCGCCGCTGAGCCTTCGCAAGCCAGAGCGGCAGCGCAACCGCAACGCAGCCCGAGATGCACTAGACTGAGACATGCAGTATCACGTGTTCGGAGCTTGCCTAGTGCCGTGCCTCGTGGCGCAACACGCCATGCGCTCTGTGCCGCCCGTGACGCAACTCTGGCCGACATGACGCACGATGCACAATGATGTATTGATGACGTCAGGTGACAAGTCGCGTGATTAGCGCGTGACATGTCCCAGGACAAGCTCGAGGACAAGCTCATTGGCCACCCCGACAGCGAGTCGCAGCAGCCACTACGCGAGTCCCTGGACGAGTCGTTCCAAAAGAGGCTCCAGGACCGCGCAGATCAATTTTCCAACCGCAAAAGGGACGAGCCCCAATTTTTCGTGACACGTCAGTGCCTACGCTACAACCACGCTGAATTCTCGTTGGAAAGTGAATTGGCAGAGTGGTTCACGCGAAATGACTTGAAATCACTAGTGGGTCAAGACGGGTGCTTGTACCACGTGTTTGGGGAGTACAAGCTGTGTACGCGAGAGGAGCAATTACCGCGTATAATTGCCAATTGCAACGCGCTTGCGCGTGAACCAAAGTTTGTATATGCTCTTGATGACTCTTTGACATCTGGTGTCGACTTGTTTCAGCGACTCACAGTCACGTACTTTGTGGTGACTTGCTGTCTAGATACTCCACCAGAGGCTTTACTCAGTGCACTTTCGGAGACAAACTTGATCACGAAGTTGATCACGGCAATAGATCGGTGGAACCAGACGCTCGACGGGTCTCTACGAATTCGCAACTTGATCATGCTACTATCAAAATTAATTCTTCTCGAACTCGGCGGGGACGAGCAGCTCAAGGAGGCCGACGCGTATCTTCGGGAGAAGTACAAGTGTAATGAGAAGCAAGACATGGCGCTTTCAACGTTGGACTACCACTCCTTCAAAGAAGACCTCAAGGACAAGTACCCGACGCACTCTTCCGAGACGGACGCACACAACGAGTTTATGGCGCTCAATACTGCCGAGTCCAGCTCCAAAGTGTTGGAGATGCCCTTGACAAACAAGACGCATCTGGTGTTGGGCCAGTTGCCTGTGCAAACGCTCCACATTTCTTCACAGGTGCCCAGTCCTCCTTCGACGCCCTCGGACTTTATGTCTGGCGGCGAAAAGATAAGAAAAAGCTACCATGTGCACCAGGGTGTCCCACTTGTGTACCCAGACTCGGAGGTTCCCGAAGCGGTCATTGAGGCACAAAAGTTGTTGGAGGCGTCCTTTTACGAAAGCTACTCGGCAAAACGGCTTTGGAAGGAACGGCAGAAGTACATCAAGCAGGAAAGAGGCTGCGACGAGTACGCCCTGTCTGACTCCGAAGACATGACGGAATCGAATCCCATCGAGGCGAAGTTGGAGCGGGTGGAGCGTTTGTACGCCAGCAGCCTCCCCCATTTGCACACACTTATGCAGGTGTTTGTGCACACCCTTGAGCTGTGCAAGTGGGACTTCAATCTCAAGGAAGCCGAACAGGAGCTCGATCCAGAGACGCTGTTTGCCACTCGCTTTGGGTACGGCTGCAAGCTCGAGGAACGAGTCATTGCGCAACTAGAAACGCAACGCGCCAAGGAGATTTGCGTCAAGGCCGGCGCCTCGATCATGTACCACTTGCTCAAGTGGTTCAAGCTCAACCATGTGCTTCAGTTCACATATCTCAGCACGCTTTTGTTCAACGAGGGTTTCTTTGAGACGGTGATGGACTACCTCAGCCGCAGCTTTGACAATTCGGACTTGCAGGACCCTGAGGACCAGACGCAGTCTGAGCTCGTCAGCATGCAAAACAAGCTCATGAACCCGCCGTACGAGCTCGACTTTTTTGGGTGGTGCCACGGCAACGAAGCAAAGACAACCACGCTCATCAACAGGACGAGCATGTCGCTGCTCCCGTGCCACGTTGACGAGTTGAACAAGAATGTCGTGGATGTTTCGCTGTTTAACCCGCGCTTTGCCCACTCGCTAGTCAATCTCTTGCGGGTCACCAACAAGATTGTCATCAAGCGGCTCCCGAAACGGGTGTTTGCGCTCTCGGAGCAGAAACCCACCGAGTTGCTCAAGCTCATTTTGACGTACGACAATGACGCCATCCGGCTCCCGATCCTCAAGATGTTGAAGAAGTTGACGCCGTACCAGGGCCGCAAGTGGCGCGCGCTCAACATGGATCTAGTGTCGCAAATCTACCTCCATCTCCAGCTCACGCTCAAGGACACCTTTTTGAGCGGGCGCGATTTGGAGACCGACTTCGGCAACGCCAACAAGCAGGAGGCCGCCTTGGCGTCGCTTCTCCAGTTCTACAACATGCGGCGGTACCCCAGGCAGATGGAGGCGCTCGGCCTCGCACGTACATAATTGCATTCACTACGCCCAGAAATCCCGCGAGCCCGCGCCATTGTAGCCAAGCACGTTGGGGGTGGCCGCGTCCAAGCCGGCAATCACGCCGCGGGTGCCGTACTTGATCAAGCGCTTCTTCATCTCGTCGGGCTTCACCAACGCCGTGGCAAACTCCAGGTCCTGCCCCGGCGCCAACGAGAGAAAGTACGTCAAGAGCCCCGCCACGTGCGGCAGCGCCATCGACGTGCCCGACATGGTGGCGGTGTCGGACCAAATGCCCACCGACAAAATGTCCACGCCCGGCGCGAGAATGTCAACGCAGCGGCCCCAGTTGGAGAACAGCGCCTTGGCATTGTTCACGTCAACGGCGCCCACGGTGATGGGCCCCGAGGCGCGCGCAGGGGAGGAGCTGCAGGCGTCCTGGTCCTCGTTGCCCGCCGCCACCGCCACGTGCAAGCCGGCAGCCACGGCGGCATTCACCGCCAAGTCCAACGCGTCCGACTCGCCGCCGCCAATGGACATGTTGACCGTGGCGCCCTTGTAGCCCTTCTTTTTCCCGACATTGCCGCGGTGGTCATTCACCACAAACTCGAGCCCCTTGATAATGTCCGACGTGGAGCCCGTGCCGAGGGGCGACATGACGCCAACCGCCACAAGCTGCGCCTTTTTGGCCACGCCGTACGTCTTGGAGCCAATGGTGCCCGCCACGTGCGAGCCGTGCCCGTGGGCGTCAACGGGCAACTGCGGAAACGCAATGGCGGCGCCCCACGAGGCGCGGCCCTCAAAGTCCGCGTGGGCCGTTTTGATGCCCGTGTCGATAACATACGCCGTGACTCCGAGTCCGCCGTCCGAGTCGTAGAGGTACAGCAGCGCGGGCTTGCTGCGCTGGGAGAGGCGCGCCAAGCCCCAGGGGGCGTCGGGCTGCGCCGCCACGTCATTCACGTGCACCACGGCGTCCTGCTCGACAAACTCGACAAAGGGGAGCTGGCGCACCACGGCGAGCATGGCGTCGTTCAAGTAGCACGTCAAGCCCTTCAAGTCGTGCACGCTGAAAAAGTGGTGCTCGTTCTCGAGCGCGCCGCCAAACAACAGCACATCCACCTCGCTGTGGGGCTTGAACACCACAATGTACTTGTTGGGGAGGCCCGCGGCCTTGGTGTGCACGGGTGCGCCCTCGAGGCTGAAGACGTCCAAGGGGAGCTCCGCGAGCTGCGGGAGGAGCAAGGCCAGCACCAGGCCAAGAAGAAGTGGGAGTGATAACCGCATGAGGGTGGCGGCGTGTGCAGGTTCAGGGCTTATCAGCCAGCACCGGGCGGAGACGTCACGTGGGGCAAGCAGGTGTGACTCGCGAGCAGAGAGTCAGCCCGTGACGAGTCACCACATCTTGTTTCGCCCACAGTCTGATGAATGTCAACTAGTGACTGACAATTAAATGGCTGACAACTGATTTTCGCCTCACTGCGGCTCATGCTGCGACTCTTACCCACTTATAAGGCCAGACCATCGCTTGACCTCACCAGACCTCACCAGACATCACCAGACATCACCTTTTCGTCTTCCCGTTGCCCTCTGTACCTCTTCGTCTTCCCGTTGCTCTCTACACCTCTTCGCCCCATCGGTCTCCACCGCAATTTTTCATTCGTGCCCAAACCGAAACATGGTGCAACTTACCCAAATCGCCGACGACGCCCCCTACGAGGAGAAGCCCGCGTACGAGCTGGACGTGGAGCTGGACGTCGAGGACGAGACGTTGCTCGAGCGTGTGCGCGCGCTCCAGGACATCATCCCGCCGTCAACCCGGTTGCTGCTCTACAACCAGTTTGCGTCGGCGCTGAGCTACGTGCGCAGCACCGTGGCGACAGGCGGGCTGTATCTCTGGACGGTGGGCGCGAGCGTGCTTCTCGTGGGCATGCCGTGGGCCATAGCCATCATGGCGGAGCTGCAGCAGCAGCAGTTGGAGGCGGACTTGCTGTTGCAAAAGACGGCGCAGGAGGTGATTGCGCCGGGGCTGGAGGCAGCCTTTGCCGACAAGTGATGTACATAATGAACGGCTACCGTGGATGCATCTATATCTTCTTGTGCTTGATGGACAAGGCGTAAATGTCCAAGTAGGTTGTAATCTCCATAATCACCTCGGTGACAAACATGCCGTGGTACGCGAGCGTGAGCCCGACGCCCGTCCACATGATGGCGGGCAACACCAGCAGCTCCGCGTAGTTGAAGCCGTAAATGACAACCTTGCCCACCACGAGCTGGAGAGGGGGCAAAAACGTGGGCACATTGACAAACGGGAACTCCTGGAGCGTGAGGTGCGCGAGAATGATGCGCCCGACGCAGAAGGCCACCGTCATGCCAATCGACACCACCAAGGGGAACCCAAAGTCGGGCAAAATGTCCGGGAACCCGTAAACCAACGCCGCCACGCCGGCGTAGTAGCTGAAAAAGGGCACAAGGCCCTTGTACGCGGCCTGCCGGTTGCGCCTCGCCGCCGCCGCGGGGCCCTGGGCGTACTTGCGCGCCACGTTGCGCATCGCCGCGGCAATGTTGAAGTACAACTGCGCCACGCCAGCGAAAACGTACAAGTGCGTCGTGCGCACCTCCACGAGCATGGGCACGCCCACCGCGGCCAAGTCCACGTCCACGAGGTGCGCGTTCCAGATTTGCGGACCCGTGAAGCCCGTGAGCACGAAAAGCAGGCACACAATGAGGATCCCCTCGACGGGGCCGCTGAAGGACAGGAGGTACAACGTGTGCGTGTGGTACTCCTCCCACGTGCTCGCGTAGAAGTTGCACACGCTGCCCAACTGCGCAAAAAGCAAGAGCCGCAGCCAGCCCATCTGGAACACGCTGCCAAACACAAGCACGCCGAGCGTCGTGTTGACCGCGTCGATGGAGTGGTCAAACAACTCGCCTAGAGGGCCGCTCTGGCCCGTGCGCCGCGCGTGGCACCCGTCGCAGCCGTCAAACGTCTGGTACATGAAAAGCGCAAAGGCGTGGAAAAAGTAGCACCACAGCGGCTGCGGCGTGTCAAAGTACGGGTCGTGGTACAACACCACGGCGACGCTCACCACGACAAACCCCAATCCGGCAAGCGTGATGACGTTGGGCGCCATCAGCATCGGGAACACTTGCACAAACCAGTTCCACCAGCGCTTGAGCACGTGCCGCAGGATGAGCAGGTGGTCCTCCAGCGAGTACTTGTAGAGCCGGAGGTTCTCGAGCTTTTGGTGGGGGATGAAGAGGCCCATGGTGGTCACGTGGGGACCATCCGCCATTGCTCTCGCCACGTGACACTACACAGATCGGCCCCACATGAACCAAGACCACGTCCTAGGCGCGCAGGTCGAGCTCACAACGTCGCTAGACACGTCCATAGCGGGGACCGTCTACGCATACACGCCGCGCGGCGAGACCGTGGCGCTCCTCGACCAAGACCGCGTGCGCTTCGTCAACACTGCTTTTGTCAAGCTGCTCGCCGTCGTCGGCCGCCAACTGCTCCGCTCGCGCCCGCTCACCCGCGTGAGCGTCGACAAGTGGAGCCGATGGGACGAGAGCAGCGAGCCCAAAAAGCATGAGCGCAAGCACGAGCTAAAGAGCGAGCCCAAAAGCGAGCACAAAAGCGAGCACAAAAGCGAGCACAAGCACGAGCTCAAGCACGAGCCCAAAAAAGAGCGCCTAGCGAAGCGAGACAAGGGCGAACGCATCTTCAACGGGCTCACAAAGCGGTTCGGCAAGGAGAATGTGCAGTGGCGCAACAAGAGCATCTGTGTGCATAGAGACTTGATTGTGGCGCCGCCGTACGTGTTGAAAAGCGTGCTGTGTGCGCGCAAGGGCGGCAACGTGGACGAGGTGTGCGACGCCTTGCGCGAGATTTGGTTGGAGGCCGAGCCCGCCCGCGGAGGGTAGCAATGCATGTCTGTAGCGTGGTGTAGATTGTTCTGTGCTTTGCTCGAGTGGACTTGGTCGTTACATTCGATATAATTGAAGAAAACCCAATATTTCGTTTAAGGACGGGAGCGGGCCGCCATGTTGACCCTCCCAACAATGGCACTATATGCAATGTGTCCTAAGTCTCGGACTTCAAACAAAATCGTCAACCGAGCCTTTCTTTCTTTCGTAAGTCACTAGCGTAGGCGTCGCTTGTTCAACGTCGAGCTACAAGTCTTGCTTTTTCACTCACAACCAGCCAAATCTGGACCGCTGGCATGTCTGTCAGCAGTTACTCGGGTCACGCGAGCTGGGTACAAGTAGCAGTTGGACGTTCTTCGACTTCGCTGCTCAATATTGAAGTGAACTCATGCGAGTATTTGTCACATCGAGTCACTTGAGCAGTGACCACATAAAGACTCATTCTATTTTGTTTTTCTGAGCTCTAACCAATCAGGCAACGACTACCGACTACTTTTAATGACCCAATTTCGTCAGAACAGACCATGCAAGGTCTGTATTTTGCCTTGTCACGCTCAAGCCTTCTGGCGCTGATGAGTAACAATTTGCTCACTTCATTTTGAACCCTTTACCCACTTAATCGTGGACCATCAACAGTTCAGCTGAATCGAGTTGGTCTTTGTAATTATCAAAATTTTACAGATTCAAGAACTTTTCATAAATTCGTTTTCGCGACCTCATTCAACGGTACAGCGTTGAAACAGAAAAACGTATCCTCACTAGAGATCAATTTGAAATGATTGAGTACTCAATGCTGCCCTACTTGCCCTTACGTCTCAACTCTTCCACATTCGCGAAACACTCTGCCCTCTCCTCACCCTTCGCCTCGCAACTTCCCACATCTCATCACCTCTACATCACGCTTCCCATGATTTATTGTGCTAGTGATACTTCCACCCAATCTCCACTTGATCCACCAAGTGGTATGCGCGCGGCTTTGTCGGGGCAAAGCTTGAAAATTCGTCCCACTTCAACACGCACTCGCCCTCGACGCGGCCCTCGGGGCTCGGCTGGTGCTCGCTAAACGTTTCAAAGTAGAGGTTGAACCATGTACACACTGACCCCTGCGTCAGCTTCAAAATGATGCATAAGTCTGTAACGCCCGTAATGTCCTTGTTGGGCTCCAACTCCACAGTGTAAGCTCCGAGCCCCACCATGGGTCCCTTGATCAGGTGCACATACAACTCCGTCATTTGAATGCCCTTCTTCACGGGCTGGTAAGTCCAGACCTCAATTTGCTCGCACAGCAAAAACATCGCGGGCATACGCACCTTAATGGTGAGAAACGTCGTGGGCCGTGGGTGGTTGGCGCTGTGAAACCGGTGAAAGTCTTTGCGCATAACCTCGCCCCCCTCCAAGTAGCGCTGCCAGTACTTGAGGTACTTCGTTTGCGAGCTGATCGACACACTCGGCCCAAACCCGCTGCGCATGCGCCGCGTCGTGACAAACTCCACCGCCTTAATTGCACTCACACTCTCCGCCGCCAACAGCGCCTCGTACATCAAAAGCGCACTCACCACCGTGCACAGCCGGCCCTTGCCCTCTTTGCAGTGCACAACCGCCACATTCTGCTGGTCCGCCGCCAAAAACTCGGTAATCTCGCGCACCAAGCGCATCATCATTTGCAACGAGGGCGGGTGGCGGTCGGGAAAGGGGCGGTGGCGCCAGTTATCCTCAAACAACGTCGGGTCGTACCCCACCTTCTCCAAGCGCAAATTCCAAATGCACCAGTGGCGTCCCGTGGCATTCGTGTGGTGCTTGTCGAGGTGCGCAATTAAATTGAGAATGGGGGTGCGGTAGAGCCGCTCCGTCGGGCTGTCTGCTGGGCCCGCCGCCACTATAATCTTTGGCGTGATGTACGAGAGGTCGAGGCAGCAATTGTCAATGTACGCCTGCTTGGGCCAGCAGTAGGCAGCACGCACGATATCAATGGGAAGCATGCGGGACAGCGCACAGGTCGCCTTTTATAGTCCGCTCTTGGCGGCCAGATCTGACTACGTAGACTTGGCTTGCGTGTATCTAGGCGCCGCTATTTACATCCCCCGTGTCATCTCGCGCATTTTCTTGCTCAACACCTCGTCGTTGCGGATGGCAATCTGCATCTTGGTGGCCTCGGCAAAGGAAATGGCCTGAATCTTCTCCTCGTATGTGCGCGCCAAGTCCAGCGCCTGCTCAAAGAGCAGCACCGCCAAGTCGGGCTGGTCCTGCTGCAACATCAATTGCGCGAGCGCCATGCGCGCCATCTCGGAGCGCGGGTCCAACTCGCACGCCTTGGTGAAGAGCTCTGTCGCCTCGGAGTACTTTTCCGGGCCCTCGCGCGCCAAGAGCGTCGCCTTGTTGACGAGGGGCGTGGCGCCCACACTAAAGTTGGGCAAGGCCTTTTGCAAGTGCGCCGCCACGTCGTACTGCTTCATGGCGTGCTCGTAGTTGCCGTGATCACCCAAAATCTCGCCGTAGTAGTTCAACACCTCGGGGCTTGTGGGGAACTTGAGGCGTGCCTCGTTGAAGGCCTTGTCGCTGTCCTCAAACTCACCCCTCTTGTAGATGATGCACGCGAGCTGGATGTACGCATACACGTTTTTCGGGTTGTACTGCTTGGCCTTGAGAAAGTTGATTTCCGCATTGGTGTTGTCCCCCGTGAGGAAGTAGTACTGGCCCGTGTGGTAGTACACGTCGCCGTTCTCGGGCTCTATCTCACGCGCCTTCTCCAAGCATTGAAGCGCCTCGCTGTACAGCAAGTTGTCGGCGTGGATGAGCGCGCGGAGCACATAGGTTCTCGCACGTGGCGCCAAGGCAATGGCACGGTCGATGGCGGCGTTCAGCGTGGTGCGGTCGTTTTTGAGGAAGGCCAATGCCAGTGCGTACTCGAGCGCAATTGTGGCCTTTGCGGGCTCCAGGGGCTCTGCGCCGTACATCTCCACCGCCTGCTGGAAGGCGGCGTCGGCCTCGTCGTACAGGTCCTGCTGGTTGCGCGCCAAAGCGACGATGCCGCGGTACAACGCGCCGTCGGCACCCTCGGAGCTGGCGGAGATGCCCTCGGGACCAACTTCGTCCTCCAAGTCGGATTTAAAAGCGCCCCAGAAGGCACCGCACGTGGCGGCCAGAGGGAGCTGCGGCACGCGGCCCTGCTCGCGCTGGTCCACAATTTTCATTGCGTGCTTTTGCAAGACGCGCTCCAACAGCGACTCGACAACCTTGTTGCCCATTTGCCCGTAGATGGTGAGCGCCGTGAGGTCGTGCATGGCCTCGGTGTACCGCTCGAGCGCCTCGTACAGCGTGGCGCGCCGCAAGATGCACTTGGTGTAGTCGGGCTTGATTCTGATGGCAGCCAGCGCGTCGCTGACAACCTCCTCATGGCGCCCGAGAGCCGCGTAGCATGCGCTGCGGTTCGAGTAGAAAATAGGGTCCTCCTTGACCTGCAACGCGGCGCTGTAAAAGGAAATGGCCCGCTCGTAGTCATTGTCCTTGTACACCTCGTTGCCAGCCTTTTTCAAGGCGATCGCCCACTCCTCGCGCTGCTCGTCGGACAAAGCCGCTACGACGTCTGAGGTGAGCGTAGGGAGACCCTCGGCGTCCACGGGAAAGGGCGCCTCCGACTCGACAATTTTCTTTTTCGGCTTTTTCCGGCGTTCCTTGGGCGGCGGCGGCGCCTGGAGGTAGTACGCGCCGGCAACGGCCGCGGCAGCGGCCACGGCAACAAAGATTAGGGTTCTGTGTTTAGCAAAGAAACCCTCCGACATGCTGATTATTGGACAGGACACGACTTTTCAAGGTTGCCAGTGGGCATCGAGTGGATATGGGCACGAAAATTGATTTTGCATTTTGTCACTCGGCACTCGTCAAGCACACTATATAGACGTGCTCGAGCGCGTTGGCATCTCACATGTACAAGCTGCGACCGCAGACCCTGTATGCTGCCTACCCGTTTGGGTGCAATTCAGGCGGCTGTAGATGATTGGCTCCTAAACACCTGAGACTACAATGACGCCAAAGCGTGCAAATCCTTGATTGGCTGCACCTTGAAGCACAGTGTCAATTTTGTCAGGTACCGCCAAGCTTTTGCAGATCGCTTCCCCGCTGCAATTGGCCTCTCAGAAGCCGCCCATTGGCGCTGACCGCACTGCGGCATCGGTCCCATTTTCGATGCATGAAATTAAGCGACATTAGTGGCTGTAGGGCCAAGCGTTTTGCGGCTCGAAGACGCCATTGTATGCACTGACTAGCGCCTCGTACAGCATTGACGCATCTATATACCTGGCGCAGTCGTATCTGTACTACCGCATGCATTATCTTTTTCATCGAGGCACCAAAGCCAATGAAGCAAAAGGCGTCAACGTCTTGGCAAATGTATATAAAGCTTGGTGTCTTGGGTATCGCCAATGAAGATGTTGCTCTTTCTCTTCCTCCCTGTGGCGTTCGCCATCAAACTCTCTCCTTACGTCTCGTACTTTGACGGCGGAATCACCCTTATGGCTTGCATGGCCACGGTGGAGAAAACAGGCGCAATCTGCAACATGACGAGTCAGGAGGATTGCTACTGCCTGGACGTTAACGGACTCGCACTGGTGCTCGGCTGCGCGGAGGCCATTGGGCACAACAATAGCAAGCTCAGGGCCTATACGACTAAGTACTGCCGCAACTTCCACCACGCAAAAATCAACAAAACGTTCTGGCGTCAGGGCTCGGAGGCGTTCCACGCCAGAGCTATGCACCCCTCTGACATTCCAGACTTCAATGCGTCGATCCCAGTTTACGTGCCATTGTACGTTAATGTGTCGCTTGCGAAATTGTACAGGCGGTCGTACACTGTGTGGTCGGGAAATTACGATAACTCCATGTGGTATGGCATTGCTAGCGTGGGGTACTGGCTCATGTTGGGTTTGATTTCAATGGTGGTGCACTGGATGGGGCGCTTTTACCCAGACTTGAGATTCACATTCAACAACAAGCTTTGCAGGCTCTTCAGGAAGTACATCGCACTCCCCGCATTTGATCGGCGCCGCAACCAAAGCAAGCGGGTGTTGGGCTTTGACTTTTTGATTCCAAGCCGTCTCGAAACCCTAGCTGTGATCGGCTTTTTCGGGTTGCAAATTGGTGTCAATGCAGCCCAAATTTACTACGTCAAAAACGATCTTCTCTTCGGGGGCCGCGAACAGGCCGTTACCAGATACGTGTCGGACCGCACGGGTGTCATTTCCACGGTTTTGGTGTCGTTGCTCCTTCTCCTTGGTGGCAGAAATAACTTTCTTCAGTGGCTTACTGGCTGGAAATTCAGTACAATGATGGTGTTTCACCGCTGGGTCGCCAGAGTGACGGCCTTGCTCGCTATCATCCACTCATTTGGATACACCTGGATTTATCTCAAAAGAGGCTTCGCTGAGTACGCAGAGACAATGAAAAAGAACTATATTATATGGGGGACAGTCTCAACGACCGCGGGTGGGCTTTTGCTCGCGCACAGCTACTTATTTTTCAGACGCCGCTGGTATGAAATATTTGTGGTGATTCATATTTTGCTTGCTGTGTTTTTTGTTGTCGGGCTTTGGTACCACGTTGACATTTTGGGTTACCACCAGGCGATGTATCCGTGCTTTGTTGTTTGGTTTTTTGACCGCCTTATGCGTGGTGTGAGGCTTTTGTGGTTTGGCTTTAAAATGGCCCAGGTTGAATTGATTGCTGACGAAACATTGGTCATTGAGGTTGCAAAGCCTAAATACTGGCCGGCAATTCCAGGTGGTCATGTTTGGATGCACACAATCGACCGGTATTTTTGGCAGTCACACCCCTTCACGTTCACTGAGGGGAACGGCACGATAAAGCTCTTCTGCAAGGTGAAGAATGGAATGACAAAGCGTCTCGCAGCACGGTTGAGAAGAACTCCAGGCCATAAACTGACTCTTCGCATTGGTGTGGAAGGTCCCTATGGCGAAATGTGCACAATCCCAAATAAGTCTGCTGGGATTTTCATTGCCGGAGGTGGTGGCATCCCCGGTATCTATTCAGAGCTCATTAAACTCGCCTCTCGTCCTATTCAGCAGCCGTTAAAGCTCGTCTGGATTATACGTGAGTACAGGCTGATTGAGTGGTTTTTGCCAGAGCTACAGGCTTTGGAGCGCACCAATGTTGAGGTGGTTTTGTACGTGACAAGAGCTTCAACCGCTCCCGTGAAGGAGGAGTATGAGAAGCTGGACAAGGTTGAAAGCATTGAGTGCACAAACTCTTTCGATTTGCCTCATGTTCAGTTCAAGGAAGGAAGACCTGACTTGGAAACGTTGGTTCGTTGTGAAATTGAAGAAGCCGTATACGGGGCCACTTTCATCACTTGTGGCCACCCTGCTTTGGTTGATGAATTGCGTTACCACGTTGTCTCTATGATTGACAAGACCGAGAAAAGAGTGGACTTCAGAGATGAGCTACAAATTTGGGCGTAAGGAAGCCTGACCAGTTGATGTATCAATATGACACTATCAAACACAGCTCATTCAATTTGAAGTAGGAATGACATTGTCGAACTTCTCACATGGATATGTCATTATTCGCGTTCAGCGACACTGGAGACAATATCAGAGGTGCGCTGGATGGTTTGTTGGCGACAATATCGTATGGTAGAAACATGAAACATGAATAATTTCAATGTGGCGACATGAGTGGTTAAAGGAAGTTGAAGTCGATAATGTACCCTTCATCCGCCGAGGCTCTCTCCCATGCTTCTGCACATTCCCAGACAGAATTTTCAGTCCATTGTACGAATGTCAAATGGTCTTGGCGCATCACAAACTTTTGTCGATGATCTCATTTCCCTGGCCACGGAAGGAAACATGCGGTCGACATCTTCGCCACGAAAGCGACATGGTCACGTTCGACCGATGTACGCATTGTCGCTGTTAATGCTGCGGCTGTGATTGTTACCATTTCCTTTTGTACCCGCTTTCAAGCATCACGTGTATCTCGCATTATGCACCTATCCCAAAATGGCGAGTATGTTCTGCATAATTGGCGATGTTGCATGCTCGTGCGCATCGGCCAACAGCTACACCCATGGACCGCAAACCGGGACGAATCTGGCTGCTACAGTACCACCAGGAAATTGTATTCAAGCAGGTCTGGGCCATTTTGCTTAAGTACTTCGGTTACCCCGTACAACTATCTCTCAATCACATAGTTGCGGGACGAGGACTCGTGGCTAGTTCCAAAAGCTCTTCAACCTCGACAAATCTGATCTTGGAAAGGGATGGTTCGTCACTTTCTTCTGGATCCCTGACGCTGGCGTTTGAGTCCTCAAATCCCGAAATTCGAAAGCTATACTTGGCTTTAGAGACTTCGAGCTTGAATGGTGAACCATCCCCAAAACGCGAAGAACATCCTCTTTTGAGCAAGTACGTCCCCGAGGACCTTCACCGAAGCTTGTGGGCCGGTACACGAAACGACTCGCCCGACAATTGGTTACTTCGCTTCATGCGAGTATCTAACTTTGATTTGAAAACGTCGCTTTCGTGGATTTCCGAGAACTGTGATTGGCGGGTTAACAAATATCCCGTAGATGAATGGCTTTATCTTGGGGATGATATTGAGGGACATAGGCAACTCAAGGAAAGGTTTAAAGCATTTGAGGTGTACATCAAGGGACACACAAAAAGTGGCTGTCCGTTGGTAATTGTGAGAGCCAAAGACCACTATCGCCTGAATTGCGCCGACGAAGATTACGAGCGGTTAATTATTCTTCACTTTGAGTGGTTGCGTCTTTTTTTGGCCGAAGGCAACAACATTGATCAGATTCACATCCTATTTGATCTCACGGGTTTCACGTTGAAGAATGGAGACTTTCACGCAGTGAAGTTCGCGGTTAAGCTGTTCCAGAGATACTATCCAGAGGTGGTGGAGAGGATCTATATCCACAATGCCCCAAAGATTTTTAGTGTGTTCTGGAATATCATCGTAAAGTGGATGAAACCGCATTTGAGAGACATAATAATGTTCACCTACACCAGGGAGCTGTTGCGCAAGTTTATCGATCCAGAACACATTCCTGCTCGCTTGGATGCAATGGACTTACACAAGTGCGTCCCTCACTACGTTGAGCCGAATGCCGAGAATACAATGCCCAAAGAGCACGACGGTTTGTTCGAAAATTTGATGAAACAAAGAGACGATTTGACCATCAAATTTATTGAGGCGACGATCCGTTGGATTGAAGCTAAAACACCGGAAGAGTCAGTGAGCTATCTTGATGATAAAATTCGGATAGGGGCTGCCAGAGCGCAAAATTACGTATTCCTCGATGCATACTTGAGGCGTCGCTCCCTCTATGATCGCAACGGTGAATTAGGAGCGGTAACGTGCTAGGCAATTTTAATAAGATATTTCAAGTTGGACAATTTTGTTAGGAACAAGGGCCGCGAGTCAACGTCCGTGACAATGTGATCACCCAGATGCGAATTTGTTGCGCCATTGCGCTCTATGTGAAGCCGACGAAGATGGTATTCTTCTGTCTCTCGCCAAATTGGCCCGAAGAATGTTTTTGACCTAAAGTGACTGAGCTGCAAGCCAGGCTTAAGTCGAGCCACCGTCATCACAATCAGACGACACGTGTAATCTTGTCGCTCGGTTTCACATACAAAATGAAAAGTGCGCAATGCCTTTTGAGCACATCCATTCGATCCAAAAAAGAGGAAATCTCAGACGATAATCGAAAGCATCACATCCCGTTTTCCTTTCCTTTACGAATGAGCTCAAACTTTTCGTCTCGTAACCTTAATACAATCGTTTATCTGTTTTTCCGCAAAATTTGAAGCATACGCGCTCGGCTTCGGGCAGCAATTTCTAGTCGTTATGCCGCGTACTTTTTTTACGAGGAATGTCGAAAAGAGGTCGAAAGAGCATTTGAGGGCGCAGCTTGAAACTTTGAATGACAGAGACCATTATCCAAAGCATGTAGTATCAGCTTAGCGTTTAAAAAGCTAAAACAAGAGCATGAATACAGATACAATTCTACAGACCTTCGGTTAACTTTGTGCTCCGTTATTTGTTCAAGATACATGTGCAATCATGACGAATTGGAACTGTTTGAAAGTCATCGATCAGGACTCCATCTTCGCATCTAGCGTCTTGAAGACACAAAATGATTCGAACACGCAAGTTCAGCAAACTGATTGCTCTGGACAACATTTCGGCCAATCGTACCCGAGGTGACCTTTTTGTTCTTAGGAGAGGTACGGATGTTCTTAGGAGAGGTACGGATGTTCTTAGGAGAGGTACGGATGTTCTTAGGAGAGGTACGGATGTTCTTAGGAGAGGTACGGATGTTCTTAGGAGAGGTACGGATGTTCTTAGGAGAGGT